>JAVQJL010017625.1:0-11520 GCA_036024295.1 Nannoperca obscura | reverse complement strand
ATAACACACACACACACACACACACACACACACACACACACACACACACACACACACACACACACACACACACACACACACACACACACACACACACACACACACACACACACACATATAGATACACCAATGGGTTTTAGCTGCGGGTGCCTATATCTGTTTGTTTTGAAAAGTTGCACTGTTAAGGAAAAGATAATCCTGATCTATAGGGCAAACTAAACCTGGGTACAAGTGACAAGAATGGAAATTGATGGAAAAAACATGTTTCAAAGGTGAAAATGATCTTCTGTAAAAAGAAGTAATTTTAATAACATCACCACAAAATACTCCCTTTGTTGCACTTGTTATCTTCTCTTTTTGATATTGATGTTGCATGTTTCCAGTATTGTTTAGAGAGTGGAGAGAAAATAAGCCAAAGACTTACTCCAACAAAATTATATATAACGCTTCGAAGTTTAGCCTTGTTGAGCATATGTTAAAGTATTATGACTGGAGCACAATGCATTCCCTTTTTCTGAACACTGTAACTCAGTGAGTTTCTGTCAATATTTCTCTCTCTTATATGTATTTATAGCAACTTTAAATTGCTACAACACTAGTATTACAAGGAACTGATAGAGCGACTACTGGAATACAGATTCATTAAATAGTGCTGTGACCCTGTAAAGTCTGAGTAACATAATTCAACACTATAAAGAGGAAATAAAGACAAAAATATAAGGACAGAAGTTAAAAGAAGTATTAAAGCAAGTAAAGGAGAACATGGCCTCCGCTCTTCAAATCAGCGTCCTTTTCAAAATACACAATGTTGTCTGTCTCTGTATAAACTCTTGCAATGACCCTCTCTGTGGTCTCGCTCAGCCTCAGTCACTGTGAAGTGCAATAGCGCCCCCTGTGACTCAAACTGGCATCTATCAAAACACACTGCTTCTGCAAGTTGAAATGAGAAACTCATTCATCTGCCAAAAGACCCATTGTTCTTTTTAGGACATTTCTGTTTCTGTCTGTTGTAATGAGGATCTGAAAGATTTAGCTTCTATAGAAAGCAGCAAATTACAACAGGGACAATGTTATGTTCCCAGTTTTTTTCCAGCGTGCCCTCTCTGCCATCCGCCTAGTTTACCACATGGGAAAACCCTTTCTCTTCTCAATGTATGATTTAAAGCCTGATTATAACCTCGAACTGGCCCTGAAGGCTTTTCCAAAATTGTGGAGAGTCTCCACTGCTTTACAAAGAAACCCGGGAGGTCAGGACACAGACATTTGGCACACTGTCTTGTCATGTGCAAGGGTGTGGGATTAGGATTTCTTTCCTCCTGATTGAACCTTGGACCAGTGGGAACCCTCATAATTATATTAAACATTTTTAACACATTAACCTGAATTAAGCTAAATGTGACAGTGTAGTTTTGAACTGCTAAAGAGTCTAAATATGATGAGATTCTTTGAGTTAGGAGCAGTTAGGAGTTGTGCATCTTCTTGTGTGTTGATGTCAGTTTAAGTGACCCAAGTGGTCAGATAAGTAATTTGCAAAGACATTTCTTGAAATGTTTTTTTTTTATGTAATGGACGTAAATGGGAAAGCATTTTACCACATTTTCTAAATGAATCATAAATTGTTTTTATTACTCACACAATGCAGCCATCTCTTTGGGAAGGTCTGCCCCAAACCGGCCGAAGAGGTGGCTACTGGCCAATAGGTCAAAGGGGGAGTGGCTCCGCATGGAGTTAAAGGTGAACGGGTACATAGCGCGGGGGAAGCCAGTCATGTGACGCACTTGGTGCTCCCTGTTGGTTGCCATCATGAAAAGTGCTGCTGGTGGTTCCGATCACTTTCTTGTTTTTTCCTGTTCCTGTGTTGTCTTCGTCAGGGGCATGTGGTTTTGTTTGAAATGTCCTGGTGCCATTCAGCCCCTCTCAGCTGCTGGCTGCTCTGCTGTCGGGCTGCAGAGAGGTGAGAGAGGTGAGAGGGATGCTGACGAGGGATGAAGAGCCGGAGAGAGACCAGAAGCTGCGAGACCAGGACCTGACCAGGTCCAGACTCTGTAGAAAAGCAGAAGAGACAAGGACTCGGTTAGATACTGAAACCTGGAACTCTGGTTATTTCCACAGTGGTTTAACAACTCACCTAAAGTCAAATCAATAACAACAGTTTCAGAACATTTTCTGTAGTCAAAACAATAACTGAAATAACTCAAAAGCAAACTCCAGATGGGGCACAAAATGAAGAAACAGTTGACAGAGTGGAGACGCAGATGCTGTACAAGACTTTTCTCCAGCTTTTTGTCTGTCTTCAAAGTAGTGAAATGATTTCAGGCATAGCCATATGATTTCAATCAGCAGAACTGTATTATAAAGGGTCTCTCTGTTCCCTCTGCCAGCCTGACTCTAGCCAGCCTGCCCGAGAACAGCCAGCTACAACATGGGTACAATTAACCCTTTATGACAACAGACACACATAACCTACTCATTCTCACTGTACCCCAACCCATAAACCCTCTGCTGAAGCTGAAGCTGCTGAAGGTTTGTGAAGGTCCCAGAGTCTCACCTTCTCTGTCTCTGAGGATGCATGTAGTGGCTCTGTGACTCTGTCAATAAGTTAAATGACGGTAGCCCTCCCCTCTTGTTTCTCTATGACTCTCTCATCCCCTTCAGTGATTTCATGAGTGGGTGGAGCTTAACTCGCCGTGGTGGAGCTGTGGTAAATACAGCTCGGCCAAAGAATGTCTTGTTGTTTTGGGCCAGCTTCAGCATGGGAATCAAACACCCAGGGTGGGTGAGAGGCAGAGTGAGAGAATTATGAATATACAAATGTGCTTCATTGAACTACTACGATGAATACGGAGAATCAGCAGAAATACTGAATGAAAAAAATATATATTGAGAGGAACTATATATATCCTCGTCCCTTTCTCTCATTTGTGCTTTGTTCAGGTACACAAATACAGGTAGATTAGTTACACACAGAAGCCTGTCAATTACAACGCTACTACAAAGGGTCACTCCAACCTCATTTAAAGTAAACTGTTCCATATATGGAGGAAAAAATACTGGCCAGAGCAGAGCTCTTTCACAGGACACACGGTCACACACAAGTAATTCTTCTTAATTTGGCAAGAATACATTTCACGCCTTCCTTAAAGAGTTTTTCACTCAGATGACCTCTTGTGGTATCCAGCCAAGCAGGATTTGATATATTTTAGTTTGTTAATGTTACTCACAGAATTAAAAAATCATAAAAAATTCATTGGGACTACTTCTTCGGTAGATTGCAGTTCCAGTTAAAAGTGTATGTATCGGGTGGACATCCAAACTTTGACAAATATATCCCAATGGCTCTGGTGGCTCAATACCACTAGAGCTAAATGGAAAAATGTGTTTACTCTGATGAAAACATGCTTCATGTTGAAACTTTAGTTGCTCCAGACTTCATCACACCAGATCCTAAGAAAATGTATGATTGTTTGTTTATAAATTTGGGTGAGTGTACCTGGCAGTTCATAATAAAACTCATAAAAGCATATTGTTGAGTGGCTCATTTCTGGTATTCTTACCCTTGTGCAAATGACACAGTTTTTATTTAGATATCAGGACATTTTAGATGATAAATGATGATAAATAAAACATATATTTTAACCTACCTTCATGGAGACTATAATGCTCAGTTTTTGTTGAAAAAGTATTACAGAGTTGTTGAACTTGGAGGCTGTAGTTTGTGGTGCTGTTGAATTGTATTGCATTACACTGAGGGGTGTTTATAATATTTTGTTTACCTTCATTAATATAAATGGGGTGGACACACTATTAGACTCATCATTAGGCATCTGGGCTACTATTCTTAGAGTAAAATTATTCTACATACTTTTGTTGTTACCCCCCCCCCACACACACACACACGCACATACAGTACATATTACACATTCACACACAAAGCCAGAAGGTCAGCGCAGTGAGTGTTGTTTTTAAAATCATATTTCCCATATTGACATTTTTTCTGTATAACCGCTTGGCTCTGTTGCGGTTTTTCTTCACTGCGAGGGCTGGTTAGGGAGAGTCCCTGCGACTATTTTCACAAAGAACTTTTGTGTTTGACAATCAAAGAATGTCAAACACAGGTTGGACAAAGTGTGTAGTCATTATAAAAGTGATTACTTACATGGCGCGGAATGGTCACATTTTGCAAAACATATGCATACACATGCCACTCTGAAAGCAGCACACAGAAACATACAAGCACGGACATGTAGGCTGCAGAAGTGAACATACACAGATGTTCTGGGACTTTAATCATGTTCATGGGCAAGTAATCAGTGGAAAACACAGCGTTCACACATGCTGAAGCACCATTGAAAGCTGCAATTGACCTTGAAGAATGAAGGAGTAAATATAGGACGGAGGATCCTTCCACAGATGCAGCTTTTGAGTCGTTCCAGTTCAAGTTGACTCTTTAACCAATTAAATTCAAAGACTGAAATTACTCGTATGAAAGCCAGATGTATAAAAGACTTGAGATGAAGAAAAAATAAATGTCGAAAGCTGAAAAGAAAAAAGATGGAAAAAGATAGAGGGAACCAGAAGAAAAGAAAGAGAAAGGAAGGTCTTAGGAGGGAGTTTCAAGCATCTGGCAGACCATGTGTAAGAGTCCTAATAATTAGAGCTACACTGGAAACTGGATTAATAAGAGGACGGACTGTGGTAAAGCAGCATGGGAGGAGGGAGAAAAAAAACGGGTCGAGTGGTTGCAGAAAACATACATAAACATAAAGAAACGGTTTTATTTCCACTAATAAACTATGAAATAATGTGCGGCCAAGCCAAGGAATGGTTTCTTTCTCTCTAATGAGTAACCCCTCCCCCGCCCACTCGCTCTCCCTCCAGGGGGAATACACCTTGGGTAGGGCAACAAAAGCAGTGCTGTGTCTCCGGGCCTGCAGGCCTCAATGCTGCTTTTATGAGACCTGGCTGGGTCAGGTCAGACTGGGTCACCTGGTCCTGGTCCTGCTGACACACAGGCACACACAAACACACCTACACACACACTCTCTCACACACAACTGATGCTCCCTTTTCCCAGACTATGGGGATTAAAAACAGCTTTGGTATAAAAACGACGGGGCTTTCCATCTTTCAGTCTTTCAGACCAATATGCCGCTACACATTGTCAGCTTTGCGAGTTTTCACATAACTTCCACCAAACTACAGTTGTAAACATTGTTCAGTTGTAAACAGTTGGAATGACAAAAACAATTTTTTGAATAACATGTTTTCAGTGCTTATTAGGAGCATCATCTTGATCTGGTTATCCTGGGTGTAAATGTTTCTGTGTATTTATGGTTTTTACAACCCAAATCAGCATGAGGTTACAGTCTCTTGGTCACCCTCAACTTTGTTTTTGTCTTAGTCGTGTCCCCACTTAGACAGATCATTATTACTGACAGTTAGAAGTTAACTCTCCTCATAACAGAAGAACAAGCGTTGTATAGATGGGATGAACTTGAATAGGTATGAATTTACTTGTTAATTTACTTGGCTCCCTGTTTTACTATTAGATATGTTTTTGGATTAATATTTCTGGTGCTTTTATTGCTTCTTACATCTGTAGATATTTCAGGTTGAGCTAATTTTAAGTACTTTATAAACTGTTGGATAGTTTAATTGACAATGCATCTATAATGTCTTTGTTTTATTTTGTACTTGCATCTTTGTGTCCACCCTGTCTAGCTAGCCAACCACTAAAATTAATCAATTTGTTGCATGCCAATCCCCCTTCTCGCACTCTCTTATTTACCATCTCTCTGCCTACTGACTGCTCTCAGAAATAAAGGCAAAATGACAAAAATAAATCTCCCTTTTATTTGTAGTGTCGTCAGTTCTTTGTCAGTAAAGCTGGCACACTTTGGACTATGCACTGTTGGCAAAGCATCATGTGCAGAATGGAGAATTTTCAACTGGTCTCGACTATAGAGGAGTGTACAAGCACATTGCCAGGTTTGAGGATTTCAGTCAGAAACTTAAAGGAACATTGAAGAAACGAGCAACAACATTACAAACAATTCAAAAGGTAAATGTTAATATTTTCCATTAAATCGAACGGTTTCAATTAGCTCCAAACTGAATCCAGAGGGCGCGAATGCTCTGGTCCACATCACATAATGATGTCCTTTATTTTGTTTAATCATGTAGTTAATTAATCCTCAACGTCAGCATGTCAGATGAATTACATGATGATATTTTTCTTCTGTCCTTTTCTTCCCCAGTGAGAGAGTGAACACTTGTCTAAGACTAAAAAAAGAAATTGTTTGTCTGATACTAATAAACACACTTTGATGTTTTGGACTGAGAACAGGCCTGATGAACCACATGAAAGTCTGCACATTAACTTTCTGAACTTTTTCTCCTGAAAATAAATAGAAAGTAAGAAATGGAGGGGGGGTTTCACTTTCCAACTATTTGGTCATTTTTCTGTTTCCAAACTTCCAGTGTGTGGATTCAATCCAGGCCGATGTGAGTCAACTGGAAAATAGGTGGGTTTTGAGTGGTCAAGTGCTGCAGGCTTTCTCTTTTTGAATTTGTTTCACTATCTCGTGAGTTTCTTTTGTGGCTACGAGCTTTGCTTATCTGCAGTTCTTTGTCTTTTATTCTGAAATCTATTTGCTATTGTCATTGTAATATTGTGCAAATGGTCACTCTTTTTTAGTAACATTTGACTTGCACAGAAGAAGGTTTATGGCTTAGTTCAGCTTGTGGATGTATCTATGGAGACAGTAGTGTGTAATAGTAGGAAGGAAATCAAGAGGAAACACTTAAATACAATCTCTGCATTTGAAACCACAGAGTTTCTGTGTATGACAACTATAGAGCCACAAAGTAAATCAAAAGGCAGAGTTTGAGTGGATATGAAGGCTTGAAAACTCCCCCTAAAAACAGCCAAATGCAAGGAAAAACATGACTTCAGCAGGGACAATTAGCATTAAACCATAAAACCACAATCAAATCTGGTTTATTCTGAGAGAATGCAGCAAGGGATGAGCTGTTCTGTATACACAAAGTACAAAATGCACATACTGACACATAGAAACCATTACAGAGGAGAAAAAACACAGGCACCATCACCCACAAACAACATAATTAGATTTTTCAACAAATGACCATACTATATTTTATGTCAAACTGACATTTAAAAATGTCTTTTGAGGAATACAAATATTGCTGGGCCGTAAACCATCAGTGTCTGACAGCTATCTTATAACCGCAAAATGTTTCTGGCTGTGGGAAACACATATTTTCAATGTATGCAAGCCAATGTGTTGTTAGCTTAGTCAATAATGTACACACTGATGTGTATATTACACCTCAAAACAACATTTGAGATCCATTTTCCAGGCGTTATTACTCAGAAACATTTTTCAGAATGATTGCCAGACATTCATTTTATTAAAATGATTTCCAGTAAACAGGATCTGATCTCCCTCCCTTAGTTTGTAGAAGTTATACATTTTTAAGTTTGAGGAAGAAGAAGTTGATAATCCATTTGGTCCCTGTGATGTCTCCTCCTTGAGGCAACATTTTGGGAACTACAATATTTCGCTCTCTTAAATTGATACCGCTCATATCAGTCTTCTAAACTAACTCTCAGGAAGCCAATAAGCGTATTTCTGATTATGGACTCACAATTCAGTCAAACCCCAGTACATCTACAGTGTTGTTTCCATCATACAGAAATGTTTATGGACTTTTCCCAGAAAGAATTTTAGTTACGCTGGGTATTCTTGAAATTAGTTTTGAGTCAATAAAACTACATGAAAAACCACATGTTTAACTAAAACAACATGTTTCTATAAAAGACAGCAGATTAAAACTATAAAATCAGAGGATAGACTAGAAAGGATTTTGAGCTTTATAAATAAAGTATTCAATAAATTATATATATCCTTATTGTTTTTATTTGTTCAGTTTTTTAACTGATCTAGTTTGTTATGTAAAGTGTGTTTGAGCATCTAGATGAATGCTCTTGAGTAAAATGTATTTGAAATTGAAACGATAAGTAAACAAAATGATTCTGCAAGTATTTTTATTATTGATTAATAATTTATCCCCCTTTCTTCACTTCTTCAGTGTGCATGTTTGCATTTTCTTTAAATATTCAATTAATCAATGGTAGATTAATTAACAATAAAAATAATTGTTAGTTGCCATAAATGTATTGTTATTATTGTTAACTTGGATTAGTTGTCACCTCTGCAACACTTTTGCTTTCTTCCATCTATACTTAAGAAGTACAGTATAATAAGCAAATAATCACTAAAGTGAATAACAGTTACAGCAATCATCAAATCTGCCCACTAGAAAATTATCTGAAAGCCACCATTAGCGCCCTCCACCTTGTTCATTCTTTACCACAAAGTGTCACCTGACTCTCGACTAACTTATAGCTTTACCCTCGTGCACAATTTAAACTGTTCGACATACTTGGAATAACACAGTGTGAATTATGTGTTGGCAGTGCTAATGGGGATGATGAAGAAGATAGCAATGTTTCATAAAACACATAAACCACATAATGTTGTCATTATGTGGAGCCAACCCTGTGGGCTGCCAAGGGTCTCCAGGTCGGAGCCGGGGTCAGCCCCTGTCGCTCCAGGCTCAGCAGCCTGGGCCATGGGTCAGGCCTAATTGAGGCATTTGGTAGGCAGCTTTTCATTTAGTATTAAAGTAAAAAGTGAGTCTACAGACTGCCTGAAGCCCCCCACCACCAATGTCTCACACACAGACTCGCACACACTCAAACTCTGCGCCTTGTTGTTCCTCTACAGAGAGGATAAGAAGTGTTTAAAGGGACTTCTAGCTGGTACTGAAGAATAGCCAGAGGCCATGATTAAACACAATGAGAAGTTCTTTAGACACATCAAGACACATTCAGCCTTGAATTTATAAAAAGTGCAGCGAGAGCAATAATGAATGTTACAAGTGACTTCCAGATCTCTGGAGCCAATTGGGCACGTCAGGCCAGACCATAGCCAGTCCATGGCTCTCACCAAAATCTCTCAAAATAACTCTGTGGACAATGTGTAAATCTGCTGAACAAGAAAACATTTGTGTCTTTCCCCTCTCAAAAACAAGTAATAAACGCTCGCTTCTTTGTTTGGAAGATCCAAGTTTCCATTTACATGTTACGACTACGAGAACAACCCCGTACAAAATCGAAATCAGCTGACACGAACCAGCGAAATGGGAGTTTTTTGGGTAGTTTTCTTTTTTTTAATATATATATATATATATATATATAGAGGAAAGAAAGAAGAAAGAAGTCAGTGAGACAGAGAGAAAGAGAGAGAAAGAGGGAGAGGAGCCAGACAGCCTGAGGGGCTGCCATTCTTGAAAAGTGCAGAGAACAAAGATGAGATTGCAATGCAGTTAAAGGAGTTGTATCCAACACACCCAAAGCAACGCGAACACACATTTTACTAGACGTTTTCTTTTCCAAATTATGAAACCGAAGAAAAACAATAAGATTTAACCAAGAGCAGATGCATCCACCCTAAATGCTAGATTCTAAAAGCTGGAAGAATCTGACCTGAGTTCAGTCAGTAGCCGACACTCTGCCGACGACAGCAAGAATGACCAAGTGATGAAAAGCATGGTAAAATCAAACCCATTTAATCAGAAGAGAAGAGGAGAAGTAGAGTTATATATAGTGAGTCTGTCACTGTTGTCCAGAATGTGATCTCTAATATGCTGTGTATTGTTTACACCAAGCTGTTTATGACCTGCTTATAGACTCGTCCACTTATTTCTGTGGACGTGCTGATGAACATTCCTCTGGACATTAAGGAAAATTAATCGGGAATAGATTTGTCGAGAGTTTGCTAGGATAGCTCACAGCGGGGCCTTGCATTGGAGTGCATAGAATAGAGTGGCACAGTGAGGCAGGTCAGCAGTATGGTGTTAGCGGACAGATGCAAAGCAGCTCAGATCAGCTGGGAAGAAACACTAAGCAGATAAATAGCATTTTAATCACAATCATCAATCAAGCAATACATCTGGATTAATATAGCACATGTCACACAGAGGGTGCTATTTAAAATGATTCACAGATAAAAGAAAAGGCTTGTGTTTCAATATGAGGGGGTCATTAAGTTTATTCACACACACACCCATACACTCTCTCTCTCTCTCTCTCTCTCTCTCTCACACACACACATACACACACAAACCCAATACAAAGCAGCCGCAGCGATCAGACACACAGCAGACTGTCTTGTGATATCCGGAGTAGCCTATTTCAGTGTTTCCATCCCACTTATGTAATTGTGTGGATGGAAACCTGTTTACATAACCTTCAGGGGGTGGGGTGGGTGGGGGTGACTGAGTGTGTACATAGTCAGGTAGACCAAACCTACTCAGCCATTTGTGATGTTGATGGAGTGATCCATCAAGTCTGACAGCCAGTCTGTTGGCTGAGAGCCTGCAGGCTAAAGCAGCCACTTCGTCTGCTGCTGGAAAAAGGCCCGAGCTGGTTGCCGAGCTCACCTGTAGCACTCAGACAGGCCAAGACTGATGTGCGTAACAGTAGAAAATGGTACGCAGTGTGTTGTATTAGTAACTTCTTCTCTACACATGAAACACAGAGATGGGCATCCATCAGTGGGACAAATGCAAAACAAATGAGGAAACACACACACACACACACACACACGTCTCCACAAGCGTTCGTGTCCTCACATGGAGCGGCCCCGGAGCACATGCAAGTGCTGATTGGCTTTCATTCCTCTCCTTAGCTGTTTCTGTTGTTCTTTCTCCCTCTCTCGAAATCTCTGGTCTCAATTAAATCTGTCCTCAGGAAACTCAATCTCTCCAGTCATGCTGTCCCAGAAACACACACACACACACACACACACAGAGAGAAAGAGAAAGAGAGAGAGCGAGAGACAAGAGAAACACACACACACAGACACACACACTCATGCTCTGACATGTCCTCTGTCTGTCTTCTCTTCTCACAAGCCACCAAGAGACTGAAGTTGTAAGGAAAAGAAGATCTTAAAAATGGGATCCAAAACCAAACTTACCAGACCTGGGATGTGAACACGGCACACAGTCTGGCAGCCAGTGAGCGCAAGTCAGTGGAGAAATGAGCTGAGAAGGAGAGTAGTAGTTGTGTTTGTCAGAAGTCCCTCTCGCAGCAACGATAGAGCTCAGCCTGTTGCATTCCGCCTCCCTCTGCTTTTCCCGTCTCTCTCTCTCTCACTAACACACACCCTCTCTCTCCCTCGCTCTCTCTCCTCCTGAAATCATTGTGTACTTTGATTCACAAACCCTGCCTTTGTCACGTGATCCAACACTTCAAATATACAGCACATTTTTTACCAGCCACAGAATGCCCGAAGGAAGGGAAAACAGGGTCCAGAAAGCTTAGGTTTCAACTTGCTGCCCACCCCCTCTCTTCCCCGCTCTCTCTCTCTCTCTCTCTCTCTCTCTCTCTCTCTCTTTCTCTATCCCTCTTTCTCTCTTTGTCTCATA
>JAVQJL010017621.1:0-19891 GCA_036024295.1 Nannoperca obscura | reverse complement strand
AATGTAGTTTTAGACTTAAGACATTGTTTTTATTTGTTTTTTCTTTGGATAAATTATTAACAGAAGTTTAATTCAAACTGTCAAAAAAGGTGAAACACATTATGTAACAATTTATATTTCACAATCTCTTAACAAATTACTGTTTATTTTATTTCAGCTGGGTGTTGACATTTAATGCTGATTTCTGGCCTAAGTTTACTTTAAATAAAGAACTACATTCTTAACACTAAATTTGTTGACATTAAATTAAAGTGCATTAGGAGAAACATACCCGGCTCCTTTTGTTTCCTTTATCTGAATTCACTCATTCGATTCTCTGTAAAGTGATTTCTTATCACTTCAGTTATTATTAGTGTTACAGTAAAAAAAGGAGGAGTTGGACTAGTTTTGACCTCTACATGAAAACTCCACCTGCTATAACTGTGTTTGAGAGTTTTATTGGGTCTCTTTGGAAATAATGAAGTCTGCCTTTGTGTTGCTGGCCTTTTTGGCTGTTTCACAGGGTCTTCTCAGGTAAGAATTACAACAAACATACATTTACTCGTGATACATTTATTACATTATACATTTATGTGCTATTTAACATAGTGTGTGTCAGTAGCTAAGAGTTAGATCTAGTGGTGAAACGGAGATGTTTAGAATAAAATAGAATGATGGTGCGCTCTAAGATTTATTTTAAATGTATTTTTAAATAACCTAAATTGTATTTAAATGTATTTTGATGAAAGCTTTTTCCAGGTATTTAAGACAACATAGAGGGAAAATGAGAAGTGTTTTTTTTCAATTTTATTCCACTAGAAGAAAATGAGTTTAGGGCCTGATAACAGACAAAAATATTACGATGGAGATGCTTTGGAGTGTAAGTTTGAAGATCTTTTACTGCTGGAGAGGCTTTAAGAAAATTGTCAAAATGTTATTTGGTCAGTACTCTGATAGTTTTGTAGAATCAAATGAGCATTGCAACTTAAAGGCCTCGAGCAGTTCTTTTAGACTTTTCTTGAACAATTAATGACACTATTGTCTCAACAATGTCTGTGAGCATGCGCTCAGAACAGCTAAAGTAATGAGCTTTCATGAGGTGCTAATGGGATCCATTCGTCTGTTCAGAATTCCCCTGATGAGAGGACAGTCAGCCAGGCAGCTGCTGGAGGACAGCGACCTGTTTGAAGAGTACAGGAAGAAGTTTCCATACAACGCTGAAGCAAAGTTTTTCCCCAGGAATGAACAGAATGTGGTGCCAATGACCTTTGACCCAGACGTAGGTAGCATGCAACAACTGTATACTCTGCCCTCCACAATGCATGCACTAACTTAATAATCTTATTTTGGACAAAGTTAACATACTATGGAGTGATTGGTGTTGGGACTCCACCTCAGTCCTTTAAAGTTCTCTTTGACACTGGCTCCTCTGACCTGTGGATTCCCTCCATAAGTTGCACCAGCTCTACTTGTGGTAAGTATAGTAGTGTGTAATAATATAGTGATGATCCCAAATATGTAACGGGCCACCAACTGAGTTATTGTTTAATTAATTGTTCAACTAAAAATGCCAAACATTTGCTGGTTCCAGCTTCTCAAATATGAGGATTTGATGGTTTCACTTGTCATATATGCTAGTAATGTGCATATCTCCTGGTTTTGGACTGTTGGTGGGAGAAAACAAGCAATTTGAAGTCTTTCTAACAAACAGTGTCTGAGTATGAAGCAAAAAGTAACAACATGTACTCTCTGTCACCTGTCTGTCTCTCTCCTCTGCTGCTTTACCTCTCTGTCTGTCTGTCACTAGACGATCACGCAAAGTTCAACAGCTCAGCATCCTCCACCTTTCAGGCCGGCACAGAACCTTTCTTCATCTTGTACAACAGTGGATTTGCATCAGGGAGTACCGGATATGACATCATAAAGGTGAAGTCAAAACTCTAATATTGCATTCTTGGCAACTGACCAGTGGTAGAAAGTAACTGAGTACAATTCAAGTACAGTTTTAATGTACTTGTATTTTACTTATTTCGATTTAATGCTACGTTATACTTATACATGAACAATGCATTGTTAAAGATTAAACCTGTGGTTCACAACTTTTTGGGCTTGTGAGCTTGTTGGGGCCCCTTGTCACGTTTCAGATGAATTGTTATCTGAGTTGCTCCAAACTTCTCACGTAACTGCTGGAGGCCAGAATAAATTAAATTATATAATATTTCTTAAAAATGTAAGGAAAATCACACACGACCCCTCAGATATATCTTGTGACCCTTTGAAATGGGCCGACCCTTAGTTTGGGAACCAGTGGACTGAAATAATGAACTTTTAATAGTTGTATAAAGTGGTTAAAACTTGCTCCTCCTTAACTGCTGCTGAGGCATTGATGTATCTGTAATAACGATCTAATAATGTTAAATAGTATTTACATTACATCATTTGCAGAGCAGGTAGTTTGATACTTGAAGTACATTTTTGCTGATAATATTTCTGTACATTTTCCACTTTGCATTTCCCTAAAATCCATAAAAACTGATGTTAAATTTTGCCTGTCAGATAAGTGACATCTACGTGGAACACCAGCTCTTCGGCCTCACGGAAACAGAGGCAGATTTCTTGGCGTCAGTGCCCTGGGATGGGGTTCTCGGTCTGGCCTTCCCTGGCATGGCACTTAAGGGAGGCTTACCTATATTTAACAACATGTGGGACCAGGGCAAACTCCCCCAGAACATGTTCTCCATGTACTTGAGCAAGTGAGGTCTTATTTGACTCAAACAGAGAAATACAAGATTATGTTTTTGAATAAGTGATGCAGTGCTCATTTCCTTTAAAACATCTCTCTGCCTCCAGTTCTGTAGAGGGCAGTATGTTCATCCTGGGAGGAACAGATCCCTCATATTACACTGGAAGCATAAAATGGATCCCATTGTATCACGCCACTAACTTTTGGAACATCCACATACAAAGGTAGTTTCTATTTCCCCCCACAAATCCAGTAAGTTTACACATCAATTTTAAACAATTCAGCCACTTCACAGGAGCATTATTTGGAGGTTTTTTACACTTTTTTCCCACATTATGATGTTTGTAATGGATGCATTTGTATCGATGCTTCCTTTATGTTTCAGCATCACCATCAATGGGAACACCGTTGCATGCTCTGCAAGTTGTGAAGCAGTAGTGGACTCGGGTACTTCTGTAATCATCGGCTCTGGCCAAGATATCAACAACATCAATGGTTGGCTGGGAGCCTCTTCAGATCAGTACGGTGATGTGAGTTTTTTGAATGTTTTACTTTTACGAGTAACATTTTGAATATGTTCAGGGAGCCGTCACAGGGTTTAAAATAAGTAACATTTTGCTGATCTGTCTCTCAGGCTCTTGTGAGCTGCAGCATCAGAAATCTCTTGCCAGACATTGTGTTCAACATCCACGGCTACAGCTTCGCTCTTCCTCCAACAGCCTATATCATCAAGGTTTGTGTTTTAAACAGAGTGATTCATGATGCCACTTTCTAAGGCATTCTTTAAGAATTAATAGGTGTTACTAATAGCATAATCAATGTTAATAAATCATTTACGCCATTGTTAGGAGCAATGCATGCTTTATAGAGCATACATATTTCATTAATATGAGCAACTTACGGGTTATAGAACTTATTTGGGGTAATGTATTTATATATATAAATTATATAGGTGTCTTTTTAGCTCTTTAATTCACCAGAACGACCCCTAAAATGAACAATTCAACCAGATACCTTCTGAAAAAGAGCTGTAGGGGCATCCAAAATAAAAATCAATCTATTAACAAGTTGTTAATATTTACAACTCCAGACTTGATGGCTAATTATAAAGTTTTAAAACCATAACTCTTTATTATTGACATGAATAATTATTATTGACATGAATGATTATGATGTAAATGCTCTGCAGCTGTTTTCCAGAAGTTTTTGAGAGAAGGGTCTTATCGGGGAATTGGTTGACAAGACTAATTCTGACAACAGTTGTCTTTAGAAATGGTTTGAATGATTTGTGGCTCAATAAATCAAATTCAAAATCAACTTCAAGTATGTTCAATATTATTGACACATACAAGACAATCAGTAGATTTCAATATGCTTAAACACTGTGCAGAGAGAAATTTTACAGGATGATGATACAGACACACAGCTAAACAGAAAAGTCATGCGAAACAAATACAAGCAAACTTGTTTTATTGCAGGACTGCTGCATTAGACTTATTAGATTAGGCTAGGTGCACCTGATAAACTGGCAACTGATGCTGGAACAAATAAAGGTTACTCTTTTTTCAGAAAAGTAAGATTTACTAAGAAATGATTTAAACATGTAAATAATTTATTAAACACGAATGAAGGCAATAGCAGCAACATATAAACTCTTTATCTATGTCATATTAGAAGGTAGTATAGCCAATAAGCAGCTTATGCTGACATGCTCTCTGAGGTGATTACGCTGATCTGGTCCTCTCTCTTCAGTCTGCCTCTGGGTGCAGAACAGGGTTTGCACCTGGCCCCTGGATTCTGGGTGAGGTCTTCATGCGGCAGTTCTACACCTCCTTTGATTTCGGCAACAACAGGGTGGGCTTTGCTCAGGCTGTGTGAATGTGTGTGAAGAGCTGGGTCCGTTTAAAATGATATTAGCTGTTTGTCAGAGGCTCTAGTCTGAGCCTGAGATATTTAGAGAGCAATTAACTTTATTTTGACTAATAAAATATTTCCTTTCAAACCTAAAAGTCAGCATGTCTTTGTGTGTAAAGGAGGAATTCAAATGCTTGTGAAGTCTTCCTTGGATATTCTGTAAGGGCGAGAATCAACCCAAATGTTTTACTCCGATATGCATGTGTTGTGGTGGCCACTAGATGGCAGAGGATTCACTGAGCTGCACTTTCAGTCACTTCACCATTCATGTGATTCTCCTGGGAGGAGCCTGAGGAGAGGATGAGTCACCTTACTTAGAATTCACTCTGTTAAACACAGAACCAAATGCCAGTCATTCATTGTTAACAGACGGCTTCCTTATATTCATGCCATCATTTTCTTTAAGATGCTGCATTTGTTCTAATTATAATCTGTGATTTGATATCCAACCAGGGTACGACATTTAGCTCTTTTCCATTTAAACACGTGCACTGACAAACAGATGAGCTATTATTAACCTTGTCAGACCTCCTGTGAACACTTGTATTTCAGCAGTTATTTCCATTTCCATTAATAACATTTTAGTAATACAACACTATTAAACTCTGAATTCAATACTGTATTGTGGCAGTGCATTTTCACAATGGTTAAATCTAGTTAGACACATCAGTCTGGTAAGCATGGTAACATGAGACAGCATCTACTGAAACGAAGGAGCATGGACATCCCTGCAGACCTCTTCAATCATTCATTCATCCTGTAGAGGAGTTGCAGGACAGCAGGTGAGGTTTCACACTGCAGCATCTGTCACAAAGATGGACCCACTTCTTTGCACTTCAGCTCTGTCAGGCAGCCTGCGTGTTGGCTGCACTACTAGCTGCTATTTCTGACTGTGTTTATGAGACTGCTGGCTGGCTGGTGTTTGCTGATTTGTTTGGGGTTGGGCGCTAATTCCTAGAAGCATTCAGTAGATGGTACTCACTCTCAGTTGTTTCCCCTGGGCGATGCTTCCTGTCTGCTATTAACTGTCCAACATGGCAGGATGTATATTTATATTACCAGTATGAATCTCACACTGAACATTTAATTTTAACTGCATTGTAACAACACAGTAGGTTTATTTTTGTTATGTATGTGGTCAGAAACCAGCTTGTATTGCTTTCAAATCACCAGCAGGTGGCAATACCTCATCTAAACTGCAAGTACTACCTTAACATGCAGAATGAAGGCTGTGTACATGCGGAGATGCATGTGCGTGTAATCTTTCATATGTTCTGATATGATTGATGCAATAAAACATTTAGGTTCTGCAGTGACACTCACACGAAGCACACGGATTCTGTTTTCAGAGGGCATTCAAAATAAGGTGTTATTAATAAAGACTAATAAACCCACAGGTGTCAGTGTCTGTCACAGGGTCTGAGACCAAATACAGCCAGAACACCTAACCCTCCACAAGGACCTATAGGTAGCTTTGCACCTGGTCTTATCTCTCGCTGTGGCTGTAAATCCACTGGCTGTGATTAGAGCACTGCTTGGTCCACACACTGAACCCCTGAACCCTTTGGAGAGGAAAGTGTAATAAGCAGATCAGTTTGTAGGCATTGTCACCCTACTCACTCTATGGATAGACCCTTCTTCTGAACTTTGAGAAAGAGCTAAGGTTAGCATCACCCGCTACCCAGCATGTATCACTGTCTGAATTTAACCTGTTCCCCTTCTCATTCCTGTCCAGTCTCACTCTGTCTTCTGCTCTGCGCCTAACTATATCCGGCCCTGTGTGGATCTGCATGCCCTCTCCAGTTTCAGTCCACTGTTTTTCTTTTCCTGACAGGGTATGCAAAGTGAATGACCAACAGCACTGTGTGGGCCCAGAGGACAAGTCCTCTTAGCCCTTGAGCTGAAACTGGTAATTAGCTGAATTATCGACCCATCTGTTCATTATTTATCAATATACTGTTTGGTCTATAAAATGTCAACTATTGTGTTAAAATGCTGATCACAATCCCACAAAGGTCAAGCTGACAATGTAGTAGTGTCTCTTACGTCTGACCAAGAGTCCAAAACCCAGGTTAACTAAGAAAATAACCAGCTACCTTCAAGAAGTCCGAAGCAGTGAATGTTTATCACATTCGTTCAAAAATAGGTTTTTGTTAATCAACTAATTGATAAATCAAGTGGTTTCCGCTCTACTTTACGTGTAAAGTCCTGTGCACAAACATTTGGATTTATATAAATGGTACCACTTTGCAGTGGGTTTATTAGTTGGAGCGAATGGCTTTTTTGATGATTAGGACACCAATGCTTTATAGAACAGTCATAATCTGTTAATAAGAATAACTAGGAACGATTCGCACACAAAGACACCAAAATAACTTAAAGACCTATTTTAAAGTATGTCCTGTGGCCAAACACTTTAAAAATGTACACGTTGCAGGAATGCCACTTCAGTTGTTCATCATCACCATGTTTCTGTCATGCTTGTTGGCCACAGCTCTGAATCCAGTAAGGAGTTGGGAACGGAGGGAAGATGTTCAGCCCTCTCACTCCTGACCATGCTCTGAGCCGATCTCAACCACCACCAAGAAGAGGCCTGCCGTTGCTTGGTGGTGCTGCAACAACAACAGTGGCAACGATGATGACCAGGGAGGATACATTAATGTCCACCATGACCACCTGGCTTATCGCAGGAGGAGGAGATCCGCATCCTGGGACACTTGCCTTGAGGCCCCGAGCAGACTCCAAATCATACACTGTGACTTCAAGCCAGAGAACATCCTGCTCAAACAGCAGGCTTCAAGGTAGGACACCTGGCACATTCGTGGGTGTGAAATACCAGCCCTATAACAGGTTTTGTACATTTGATGTTCACTCATACAATTCTTTCCTCTCCCGTCTCTGCCAGGTGATTGACTTTTGCTACAGCTGTTTTGAACATCAGCGGGTGTACACCTAAATCCAGTGTCGTTTCTATCAAGCTCTAGAGGTGATCCTCAGTTCACGTTACTGATTTCCTTTTGATATGTGGAACTTCGGCTGCATAATGGCTGAGCTGCTGACTGGCTACCCCCTGTTCCCTGGCGAGGACGATGTAATGAAATACTATTAAACTCTAAATTCAATACTGTATTGTTGCAGTGCATTTTGAAAATGGTTCAATCTAGTTGCACACTGGTCTGGTAAGCATGGTAACATGAGACAGCAGCTTCTGAAATAGGGAGCATGGACATCCCTGCAGACCTCTTCAATCATTCATTCATCCTGTAGAGGAGTTGCAGGACAGCAGGTGAGATTCCACACTTCAGCATCTGTCACAAAGATTAAACTCAATTTAGTTTTATTTATATAGTGCTATATCATAACAAAGTTATCTCAGAACACTCAGGACCCACTCCTTTACAAAAACTAAATTCTGCACACATTTGGTGTCACATTAGAAATGTGATGTAGCATGTTCCACATAATATTTAGCTTATTGCTACAGAACTACACAACGTCAAGATTTCTTTACCTGAAATCTGAGACATAAGTGGTCTGAGGACAATACAACAGTGATCCAAGTGAGTGTGGTGTTCTGGGCAGAGGAGAGTGAATACAGACCAGAGTGCTCACTCTGGAGATCCTGTGGTCAACAACCCAAATAAGGGTGAAAAGCCAGCCAGCAGCACTGAATGTTGCCAGCCAGCAGCACTGAATGTTGCCGGAAGAAAGTAAGTCTGAGGGACAGGTGCAATAAATACGTCTCCCTGGGTGAACAGTTTCTGCTCCACTGAGCTGTGCGGTCTCTTATTTTACCCACAAGTGAACAAGGCTGTGTCATTAGTGTAATACAGAAACTCAAGCCGACGGTAGTCCATGCTAACTTGGCCGACTAAAGCATGATCTCATCATCATATCTGTTCTGTAACATCTGAAGCGGGGAGTTAAAGGAAAAGTTCAACATTTTAGGAAATACGCTTATTCACTTTCTTGAAGAAAATTAGATGGAAAGATAGATATCCCTCTCTACCTGGTAACATGTTCATTACCTTCTGATGGAGCCAAGCTACCTGTTTCCCCTTGTTTCCAGTCTTTATGCTAAGCTAAGCTAGTTGGCTGCTGGCAGTAGCTTCATATTTAACTCACAGACATATCAGTGGTATCGATCTTCTCAATTAAATCTCTGCAAGAAAGCAAATTATTTCCCAAAATGTAAAACTATTCCTTTACCTATATATTTTAAAAGTTCTACAACTGCAGCTTCGTTTGACAGATTTAGTGCATTCACCTTACACGAATATAGTGGACACAATTCACTCTTTGTTGCTATACTTTTGTAGTTTATGAAACACAGGAACAGTACAGTAATAGACCAGATATAATACAGCAAATAAAATACAGTAAGACCTTATACAGATTGCATATATAAAAATATAAGTTTGTGGCTTAACAAGGAAATACAGTAGGTAACCTAAACATACTGATGACAATAGACCTGTTCTGACTATAAACACTAAACATGTAGATTATTAATTCTCAGCATGTAACTCAGTCTTTGGTTATTACAAGTACCTTTAAGAGAACAAAAGAGATATGTACTACATTAACATACAGTAGATATGTGCCCCTTATAATTCAACAAAGTTCCTCATGATTTAACGACATTATAATGCTATTAGACAACACTCACAATGTCATGACAATGTTCAGCGCTAAAATTCCCTTAAAAACATTTAATTAAGGTGCTGATTCATCTAAATGTTCTTGAAAAAGTACCATGAGAAGTGAAAGGATACAAAATTCCAAAATAAAAGTAAATTTACTGCACATTGCTATATTTCTCATGTGGGATTGGTGTGTTTTGCTGTTGCTTGCTTCACTGTTACCGTGTGTGATCTGTATTTCATTGAGTAAAACGTCAAGTTAAGTTACAGAAAATTCATTTTTTATCATTATTATTAGTTATTATTTTTCTATTATTATATATTTCTCTAAACTATGTTATGTGACATTCATCAGCAACAGGGCCAGGATGAATTTAACTTTGTGAAAACGGGACTCTATCTCATGTTTGTTCTTAATTTCTATCCACGTGTGCACATACGATGGACAGCTTTTGATATTTGCCTCTAACATCAACAATTTAAAAGGATTTAGCAATGTAACTAAAATTAAGATGTGTTGGAAAACTGATTCTTCTACATTTAAACTTCAGCTCTGTTTGTCAGGCAGCCTGCGTGTTGGCTGCACTACTAGCTGCTATTTCTGACTGTGTTTATGAGACTGCTGGCTGGCTGGCGTTTGCTGATTTGTTTGGGGTTGGGCGCTAATTCCTAGAAGCATTCAGTAGATGGTACTCACTCTCAGTTGTTTCCCCTGGGCGATGCTTCCTGGCTGCTATTAACTGTCCAACATGGCAGGATGTATATTTATATTACCAGTCTAAATCTCACACTGAACATTTAATTTTAACTGCATCGTAACGACACAGTAGGTTTTTTTTTGTTTGAATCTGCATTATAGTATTTTCTGAACGCAACTAACCCTTTCTAAACAGTTCAAACTTTAAATGAGCTTTAGCTTATTACAATGCTTATTTATTTCTGAAACAGAAACTGTGATAACACTGCAGATCTCACAGGTAATGTTAATGTACTAATGAAGACTCTTTGAAATAAAAAAAAGGCATAAATGCATATTAGACCATGAAATGTTGCAATCAGGAGATCAAAATCTCTGTCTAACAATTAGAGGCTAATTATTCTGCCCTACTGGATCTCATCAATATTATATAAGAGTTCGTTTGGTCAATGTTTATTTGCAGTATCACCAGGAAAGTATCATGTAATGAAACGACTGGGTGAAATAATGATCTCATCTTAAATCGCTATTTTGTGTAAATGTGACTGTTACTAGTCAATAGTTATATTTATATTGATGTAAACAACGATATCAGTTTCAATAATGCCTGCCTTGTGAGTGACCGGATGAAGTGTGGTTTATTTGAAAACCCTTTGTTACAATTTAAACAAAATCTAATAGAAATGATGATTATTGCAATAAAAGTACAATGTATAGACTTAAACTAGATTTGCATACGAGGTTTAAAGATTTTCTGAAAGCAGTGTTTAAAACACACAGAAGGTCAGTTTCTGCAAACACATGTTATTCATTGAGCATTAAATCACACATAAATCTAAAATAATATAAATTGATAAAATTGCATAAGAGTTATCCTTACAGTATCGTGTCCTTTGAAGCCCAACAGAACCACACAGGAATGTAAAACATGGCATAAATATTAAACATCTTGCAGCAATAATTAAGTGATCTCTGCCCGCTCTGCATAAAAATGAGCTTCTCTTTCAAGCCGAAGTGTCTGTCAGACATCTCTAAAACTTCTAATCTTTGTAGTACTGAGATCCTCAGTGGATAAAAGAAGCCTACTAAGTTACAGAATAACATCAAAATGTTTTCGTGTTGTTTGTTGTCTCTGAGTAATTGTGCTGAGGGTGTTTTTTTTTATATTTTCTGAGGGACTTCTATCAAAACTGCAATAGATTTTTTAAACTCATGTTGCATAACAATTTCTTGCAGGACCAGCGAGTCATTTGCTGTAAAAGTAACACTGATGAAAAATAATAGGAGCATTAATTGCGTTGTTTTAAAAAAAAAAAAACTGAAGTTAAGTAATAAAAACAACAATTTCAGTCCTGTATGGTCGCTGAGATAAAGGCATCCATCAAAATATATTAGACCAGAAATGATTTTAACCACATGTCTAAGCATTATCCGAATGTTTCGGGGTGCTTTTAAATTGTTTTCATCAAGACATTGCACTGATAATTTATTTGCTACCAACAGTACATGCTGCTGCAACAGTGTGTCCAGCTGCGAGAGCCAACTAAAGCTTTCATTTTGTTTGGAAGATGCTAACTTTAATTTTTGCACACATTCAAAGCACACAAATCTCTGTGGAGCAGCCACATGGATCGAGCCCTCCCTGTGTTAGCCTGCAAGCTGTGCCGCCAACTTTTACACCACCATGGGGGTATCGGAGCACGCAGAGCTGACAGACTCTGCGTCAGACCTCCTTCTCTCCCTGTTCTCCCCCTGCCACTCCTCTTCTTCCTCCCCTATTGGGTTCAACCTCCCGTTCTGCTCCAGCTGGTCCTTGGCTTCCTGTAAGGCCACGTGTCTGTAGGGGAAGCCTCCACCTTCCACTCTTTCTTGGCCTGTCTCCTCGTGTGCCTGAGAGATGCTAACAGTTGAAGAGTGGAGGCTGTCTCCAATGGGGTCACTTTTCTCCAGGCCCTG
The DNA here is from genome assembly GCA_036024295.1 of Nannoperca obscura. Classification (NCBI taxonomy): domain Eukaryota; kingdom Metazoa; phylum Chordata; class Actinopteri; order Centrarchiformes; family Percichthyidae; genus Nannoperca; species Nannoperca obscura. The sequence continues at coordinate 7,959 of JAVQJL010017621.1, read as the reverse complement.
ACCTGGACAGCAGGCGCAGCGGCAGGGTGTAAGATAGAGGTAGATGAAAACCATCACGACACTGACCAGACATGCTACGAGGGTGGTGTAAGCTGTTTTTAGGTTCTCCAGTCCACCGCTTGAGGTGGAATTAAACACCACCACAGTTACATACAGTGTCTCATTGAAGGAGTCGCTGGTGGCGTAGCAGGTGTAGACCCCTGAGTCCTCTGCCTTCAGGGGCCCAATCTGGAGGCTGCCGTCAGGACGCATCACAGCCGTCTTGTATGCTGGAGTCACTGGGATGTCTCCAGGCAGCGCCCAGTGCTTCCTCACATCCTTCTGCTTGGTGTCACAGTCCAGGACCAGGAACTGCTCCAGATAGGCTACTTCATCCACAAGTGTGACCTCACTGCAGTTGAAATAGACCTTGTCAAGATCCAGTAAGGTCACTTTCTCTTTCTGTATGCCTGGTAACACACACGTGTGGCTGTCCTTGAAGTCAGTGGCCGAGCTGAGCTCCTTGAGGTGCCAGCGTGCCACAATGTCATACAGCTCACAGCTGCAGGGCAGAGGGTTGTCGTGGAAGTACAGGCCATTAATGATCCAGGCGGGCAGAGCCTTAAGCTCATGCAGAGGCAGGGCTTTGATTCGGTTGGAAGACACATCCAGCAGTCTAAGATTTTCCAGCCGGCTTCGCTCCTTCACCAGCTCCAAGGGGAAGCGTGAGATCTGGTTCTGGCTCAGGTAGATCCTCTGCAGGCTGGAGAGGCTAGAGAAGGCAGAGCGATCTATCTGAGAGATGCGGTTGTTATAAAGCAGCAGCACCTCTAGGTGCACTAGTGGCTCAAACATGACCTCATCGAGCAGGCGCAGGCCATTAGAGGAAAGGTCCAGGTACTGAAGCTTTGTCACATGCACAAATGCCTCAGAGGAGAGGAAGGTGAGGCCGTTGTGGCTGAGCATCAGACTGTGCAGTCTGCTGAGATCGAACGAGGTCCACTCAGCACGTAGCCTGGTGATGAAGTTGAAGCTTAGGTCCAGAACTGCTGTATATTTCGGAAGATCAATGGGAACGTTGGTTAGATTCATTTTGGAACAGCTGACAATGTTGCTGGCACACAAACAAGTCTTGCGGTAGTTCAGAGGGATATCCATAAACTGTGCACTGACTATCACTGTTGGCAACAATAAAGCCAGAGGTAGAACGGTGATGAAGCTTCTCCTGAAGACTGCTCCAGGGGCACGATGAGAAGCCCAGAGTGACCTCCCCATCCTGTCAGGATTATAAACTATAGGATGTGTTCTAGTCTTCACAGTGGAGAGTCATGGAGCTGTAACCACATATTGTACAATGAGATCAATACATCTGTTTGACTGAGAATTCAAAGGAAAGCTGTGATGTAATTTCTTTGTATTATGATGACATGAATGCTCAATGCAGCAGCCAGGTCATTGGATGATCCAAAAGTTATGGGTTCTCAGCAAAAGAAATGTCATCATCACGCCATCAATGAATAAGGGAGATTAATCTCGGCATCAAATTAATAACATATACAAATAAACAACAAATTAACACGCTTTTGTTTGTTTCTTCCTGCCATCATCCCATCATCAAATCTCTTCACTGTGTCACAGACGTTTGTCTCGACAGGCACAAGTGTCCCGTGCTTTACCTTGTGTCGGCTTCTTAAGGTCCGAAGAGAAAAGGGGGGAGTCTTCAACCCCAGTCCAGTCTTGGAGATGATCCGCTACAGGACAGTCTCATCCTCTTCTCCACAGCAGCCGGTCCCCCCTCCTGTCTGTCCTCGGGACGTGCAGAATATGAGGAAACGCAGCCATCTGATAGCTGATCTGATCCGAGGGGCGCAAACTAGCGATGTGTCGATCACGAAGGTGTCGTTCGCTGAACTACTCTTTTGATGTGAACTCGTAGGAACAAGTCGCCTCAGAGAGTAATTGGTTCTGTTTGGCCGCGCATGCGCGTTGCGCAACAACAACAGTAATGCAATGAGTTTCATTTTTCTCACGTGACAGCTACACGGGCTCAGCATTGGACAGAAACGAACCAGTTGACCCGTTTGGATCTTCAAGTGGTTCATTTTAGGCATGACAGCTACACTGACTCAGAATTGGACAAAAATGAGTCGTCTTCGTCGTCACCCCCCCTCGCCCCTCACTGAAAGAAATGAAGGAATGACTTTAAAAAAAGAGTGGTTCTTTTTACTGAGCGAGAGTTTAGGGAACTAAGTCACTAAAATGAACCGGTTATCCCATCACTAGCGCAAACAGTAGAGCAGTGGGTGTGTCACATTTCCTCTCTCTCTCTCTCTCTCTCTCTCAGTCACACTACCAATTCAAATAAGACACACGACTATTTTAAACACTAAACAGGTGAATTTGAAGTGTCCAACATTATAACCCTTCATTCTCGGCATGCCTCAAGTACACTACTATTAATATGCTGACCGTCACAACAACATCAAACTATGTGTCTGAAATCAGCAACAGTGTTTAAAATCTTTTACAGTCTTTATTAAACATGTTGAATTTTGCCATGTAGTGTGGTAAACATCTGGTAATTGTTTCTGAGCTTCAACCCTTCAACCTTTTGTCTTTACTTTCCTCCATGCTCATGAGATTATTATGTTGGCCTTCATCATGATACATTTTTCCTAAAGCAAAGGTGGAGTCCTCGGGGATGGTGTGATTCTTCTTCCCTTTAAGGACGCATTAACTAGCAGTTGCTCATTCAGGGCGCTGACGTCTTTAATGATGAAGCAATTCCTACTGGTTCATCTTATTACTGCGGTGAAGGACAGGGCAAGCACTCATTGTGTGTGGGAGCTGCAGCTGCAGCAGTCTTTAGCACAGGACGTGATGTGCATGCAGCAGTGTGCGAGGGATCAATATGGAGAGTTCAGAGCAGCATGTGGTTAACATAAACAGCTTAGAGCACTGTCCTGTGAACCGGATGACACACTTCTAATATCATAACATTATATTTGTATGGTTTAAACATGAAGCACCGTTATTCATACCGTTCATTTGAGTTATTATACTGGTTATTATTTTTATCTTTCAGCTTTTAGCTCAAGAGTCGTGGCCAGATGAACCTGTTACAGGGGGCAAACATTTGATTCTGGGCCACTATCATCAACAGTATTCAGTTTGATTAAACACATTATTTTAGGAATATGCAACTTAAGTACAAAACCAAAACAATAAAGGTCTTTTTGGCCACTTTGGGGTAATGGAAACGAGTTGCGAACTGTATTTTGACACAAGAACCCTCTCAAAAACAGGACCAACAGTACATCGGCAGCCTTGGCATGTAGTTGTAAGTTTAGACATAATCCAGTGTATGCACATTAATACAGCCACACTGGCTACACTCATTGCAGTTTTGGCAGCTGGGATAACTTGTAAGCAGGAAGGATGACTCAAACACACACACACACACACACACACACAAGAGGTAATGTTGAAGGCAGTTTATTTGATTCATGTTGAGGGTTACACCTGGCATCAGGCAAACAAGAAGAATCAGACGAACAAAGCAGGAAAATGAGCAGACAGAACATAATAGGCAGGTAACAGGAAAGGCTATACCACAGTAGTAGTAATAGTAGTAATAGTAGCAACAGTGGTACTGAAAACCGGAAAGTTAATGAGGAAACAAGGGAACGCTGAGCAGGTAGGCGCTCTCCAGAGGATGAAAACTCACTGGGGGCAACAATAGATGTTTTCCCAGCTGCAGGTGAAGGACCATGATTGGAGTCTAAAGCTGAAGAAGGTGAAAAGGGCAACGACGCTGACGTCAGAATGACAGATGGCCATCCAGCGCATGTACAGCTGCACATTAAATACCTTGTTATCAATCTTTTGAACACAAGGTCACTTCACACAGAAACCCTCGCATAAAAAGTGGTGTGAAGATTGAAATGGTCCACAGATCTGGTTGCCAAGGGTGCAATCAGAGCACCATGTGAAGAGTTTTGCGGAAGGATTTTGAGGCTGTCTGAGTGGGATCTGACTCTGGTACAGACAACATAAAAATATGATTTACAATTTGTGATTTGAATCAATATAAAGGGGCAATTTGACATCCGATAACAGTGATCAACACAGGCATCAGTAACAGTGCCAAGAGGCAGGAGAGTTAACACAGAAGGGATGTAGTGACGTCAGCTGCGAGCAAAAGGTCGACATTCAACACTCAATGGTTGAGCAAATCTTTGATTAAAAGGTTTAAACTGTGGCAAGAAATCAGGGTACAATTTCAGTGGTCAATCGAGTCCCAGTGTGAGACTTGAAATACAATTATCCAGTCCAAATTCTGTCGACAGAGATCCTCATAAGATTAAAATTTAAACCAGATTTTGTCATAAACAATCTACAGAATTTGAGAAAAAAAAAGTTTTCACCCAAAGTTGCTCATTTAAAGGAAATATTACTCATATAATTTGTTTTTATTGTTTTCTCTGGTCATTTAACAGCAGGTTTCTGATGTGATATCATGGATGTGTCAAAACTTGAAAAATTAGAAAAGCTCAATCAAATATTTGCTAAAATCTTACAAATTATAAATCGACTAAAACCTTTTGAACTGCTGAAGATGCTGTATGTGGATCAGCTCAGAGTGCTGTAACTTGAGTCGTATTATTATAAAAATTAATCTTTCTGCCGGATGTTTGTAGGGATCCATGCTTACATCCTCTCCCAAATACATAGTGGACTTAGTTACAAGAAATGGAGAGGACATGTTTTTCATTTTGAGCTTTAATGATACCTGTATCCTAAACACTGCTACAGTGTTTTCATTAATTTCATTCAGGTGTCATCAATCCAACTCTTCTTTTGCTGGAGCTACTGAGCATTATGAGAAAGTAGTTTTCATTATTATCTCTTGGTAGTTGTGAGTTTTGTTCCAGAGCGAGTCATTTAACCTCACTTTTCACTGACACAACAGTCCGTTCACAAAGCTGATTCAACCTGATGTGCATCTGAATGGGAAGCATCAGATAGCAGGGGTGATTCAGGCGGCGGCCTGGTGGATGGATGAATTATAAATGAGATACAGCTCTGGGGCAGTCCACAGCTCCCTGTCAGCTAAACAAGATCGGCGTCTTTTATCCAGAAGAGCTGCTTGCTGCTCACAGCTGAAAAAATAATGGTTTTAATTGTTTTGTAACTAGTGATACTGAACAACACCAATATTTTGGTCATGATAAAAGCTGATGTGCCATGATGCTTGCATACATATAATATTGTGAGTATATATGGTTGCATCGAATCATAAAAGATAATTCCTTTCATAGTAATTAATCAGATTATGAATCAACACAACAGGTTATTTGGGACTTCAGCGTTAAATTGCACGCAAGCAACAGGTTTAATGGTTAATAAATGAGTCTCTGGCTTTGCCACCTTTTTTTGAATGTGTGTATTGCTTTTTTTGTATTTGTATTTATATTAAACTAATCAGAATAAAAGTAAAAGCTAAAAGTATTTATTGTTTTTGGAGTGTATTTAGAGCGTGCTGGTAGATTCATATTTACTCTTTAACTGAGATGAAATAACAAAGATATTGGAGCTCACAGAATTTTTATGTTTTTATGCCCCATCTCCATCTAACAAAGGCCAGAAAAACTCCCTTGTTTGCATTTAGCCTCTCTCTGATTCGCATTGGTGCATCACAGTTATGTTTAGATATATTCATACATATTCAATTGAGTTTTTAATGAGTGTGGCTATAAAATAATGCAATATCAAAACTGGTCTTAGAGTTATTACTGTAATCTCCGTCACAGTGGGTGAAGCAAGCGGCTACTGTACCACACGCACAAAATAGTGGACGCACTGCCACCATCTGGCAGGTTTGCTGAGTTATCTGGATTAAAACCCAGAACCCCATTGAATCTTAAAGATGAAGTTAAACATCTCTTCGGGAATTCCTTCAGGAGTCTAATCTAAAGTGATTTCTATAAAATAATTAAACTAATTTCTTTTTTTAATTTATGATGTATTTGTCCTCAGACCGTCATCAGGTAAAATCCTGGCAAAAACAAATTAACCTGATAAAAGTCTGAGTACTGACAAGTCAGAAATAAAGTGAGGATTTGTTGGTTCTTTCTCAGTTTCAGTAGTTCATACAGTTTTTATGGATTAAATAGCAGTTGTTGATTGTAAACTTTCTGACATCCAAGATCTTCTCCAAACTCACATATTTTGGGTAGTTACAGAGGAAGCCACATCATCATACATCAACATATAAATGTGATTGATTAACCACATAATTCAATGTAAACTCATCAAGAGGAAACTTTTTACAGTTCGAATCTCTTACAGCTTTTTCCAGCACAGTGATTCATAAGAAAACAACAACATTCCTGTTATGAATGACTCACAATGTGTCATAAGAACCACTATAATATTATCCAGCATTGTGAATAATTCCTGAAGCCAAACAATACATGAATCTCAGGAACGATAAAGCATCAGACTGGTGAATGTTCATTGGAAATATAACAAGAATAACCCAACAAGATCTTATTCTGTGTACACAGTCACTTTGTATTAGTCGTTTTTCCATCCTTTGTTTGACTGTCTGCTGCGAGATATAAACCTTCCTCCCCAAGTGTCTCCACGGCAACATTCATCACTTTACCCTTTATCTCCAGTAACATCGCTCCAACACATTTACAAGACATCTGAAACTATGAAATGACAGATGCTTGTTAGAATAGTATGTTAGACATTCAATCTCTCCTTCAGTCATGTCAGGTGTTGTGGAGCTTGACTGAACAATCTCTCTTTGTGCTTTTGCTTTCATGTTATTAAACACAAAGAGGGTTAATGCTTGCCCATGCTTCGGTACACCAGTGCTAAATGTGCATTTGAATTCCAGTTGATTGTTTGTGTAGGCTGCAGTAATTATGTTTTGGTAAATCTAATGGTGTGATTTAATTTCTGAGTGCGGCTGATATTTGCGTGTCCATATCTATGGGTAGTTATTATTGGCAGTAGGGGCTCTCTGGGGTTAGTGCAGCGTCCTTTGCTATTTCTGAGTATGAATGTGGAGTCTATTTTCAAGGTTGCCATGGAAACCATTGTATTTGTGGTAGCAGCGATTGGTGCTGCTGGCCGAGCAAGACTGCTATTTTTGTCATGAGTCAACGCCTGATACACACACACAAACACACACACACACACACACACACACACACACACACACACACACACACACACACACACACTCTCTCTCTCTCAGGTGTACATGCCTGAATACAGATGAAAACAGACAGACAGACACACTCACACATTGGGCAAAACCACACCACATACTTGTATTGTTGTGTGTCAGTCATATATGCTGTTTGAGAGGCACGTGTTACACAGGCATGCATATGTTTCTCATCCATCCTTAATGTTAGCAGACATCTCAATACATATTCACCATGACAACAGTAGTAATCGCTGTCCATTAAATCTCTCCACCCAACTGCATCGTGTTTTCTTGCTTCTACTGTCCAGGCATGTTTGAAGTATTGACAGAGAGAGACAGATAATGTTAGCATGTAATCAGTCAAGCAGTCAGGTTTAAAAGATCATAGGTTACTATAAGCTTACATCAAATTTTAAATAGAGGAATCTGATATAAAAAAAGTGATAATGGTTGTCTATTACTTTGATGTATGAGATTAGAAGGTAAAAGGCATTTGGATTGTGAGACTGTGGACAAAAAAAACACATTTTACACAGTCAGAAAAATGGTTTAAAATTGTGAAAAAGGCCAAAGTGATATGTAGTAGAGCTTCAGCTAACATCATATTAAAATTTTCATTATGAGTTAATTTGCTGATTAATTCAATTCAATTCAATTTTATTTATATAGCGCCATATCATAACAAAGTTATCTCAGGGCACTCAATCACATGGAGCCGGTCGAGACCAACTTCCACACACACAAAGACCCAA
>JAVQJL010017616.1:0-46325 GCA_036024295.1 Nannoperca obscura | reverse complement strand
ACTTTCTTTGACAAAAAAAAAAAAAAAAAAAAAGATCTATATATATATCTATATCTATATATATATATATAGATTGCTCCAACAGAACGCAGAAACAAAAAGGCATCAAAGACAAAAGGCACTTAAATATACTTTTGTTTACAGGACTTAAATCCGAAAACATTCATTTCAACAGATGCATCAAAAGCATGGTACAAACAATACTGACTGGGGTGATGAAAAAGTGCAATCAGTTTCAGAGCATGGAGAAAACTGTCAGGAGCAAGAAGACGAGAGGGCCTATCATCTCAAATAACATTACCCTCATGAAGGAGGACTTGCATGACCTTATGCGAGGCGCCTCCGATAGCCACAAATATGCCCCACCCACATTTGAATCCTAACAGAATTATCACCAAAATTGAATTTAAAGTGGAACTGAGAGTCACTTTTACTGGGTATTCTGTCTGGAATGTCCTGTGAGTTGGACAAGATGGAGCCTCGAGAGACAAATGGACGACGTGAAAAAGGACAAATGGGAGCAAAAACCGGACAGGCAGACTGTTTCTGTGGGTTGGGTTTACAGAGGTGACACAGTCCGGTTGAGCCCATCGAGACCAGGTTAATGTTTAAGCACGCGAAATGTTAAGTACAAAACTAGAAGTCAGTAAAAGAACCTTGGACCCCCCTCCCCCAAACCCAAAGGCCAGCTTGTCTGGAAAACACTCAGATTACCCACCGCATGAACACACTTTGACATCAACACGTTAAAGGCTTAGCTACAAGTGGCAGACATCAGCTGCTTTAAAGGCCAAGACAAACAATATTCTAAACACAGATATGATAAACTCCACAAATGGAAGTTAGTGGCTTTGTTTTTGACTGAGCAGATAAACACTATGCTGCGTTAACACAATATATTATTATTTATTGATGGTAGTTTGATAAAGGATAAGCTTATTCGATGCAAGACTATGCAATAACATTCTCATTCACGTGCAGTTAAGGCTTAAGAGATAAATAACATTGCAGATACAGTATATACACATTAAGACTTAAAATTACCTGCAGTATTTACACTAGTAAGATCTTCAGTAGTCATTTCATAGTTTATAGTAGTCATACTTTATCTGACATTACCAATCTTTTTAAAAACACCATCAAATATCACAATTAACTGCGTTAGACTGATGATACCTGTACCATACTGATATTATTTGTTTTCATTTGATTGTCAACACACACTGCTTGGTCAGAATATGTGTGGAATGTTTAAGGAGTTCTCCATTTTGAGTGTGTGTGTTCGCTTGTTGTGGAAGTCAGACTGGGTTAGCAGGTAGTGCCACCCTGACTCTTGGGACAGTTGTGCGCGTGGACGACTGCTGTTCTGGTGTTTCTGCGAGAAGAGCCGGGGCGACGCTGCTGCCCAGAGCCGAGGCTGTGCCGGGACCTGCGACGGCCCTGGGCTGCTCGGCGGGCTGGCGAGGAGGTGCGGGAGGGGGGTACGATGGCGACTGGAGGATGTCAGCGTAGCGCTGGCTAGGCTTGGTCTCCCTCTGAAGGACTTTTCTCAGCAGAGGTTTCAACAGCCCGATGGTCAGCTGGCTGCTCTGCGAGTCCGCAAAGGGAGCGGGGGATGAGGAGGTCGTACTGGACATGGAGAAGGAGGAGGAGGAGGAGGAAGAAGAAGGGGGGGTGTTAGGGGAGGGGAGGTTTTTCAGCACCAAGTTGAGAATAGTGGTGACAGTGAGGTCCTCTGGGCACAGCACCCACAGCAGGTCCAGGTAGGGGTCCAGGTCTCTGTGCAGGGCCACCTCGCGCAGCAGAGTAGTGAAGATCTCCTTGTTGAGCAGCGGGCTCTGCTTGCAGAACCTCTGGGCCACCTGGGTGACCCGCTCCCACTGCTGCTTGGCCATGAGGATCCTGAGCGCCTGGAGGATGGCGTTGGGCCGCCCACAAACCAGCAGCAGCTCCACCTCCGTGTCCTGGTGCTCGTCTCGGTCTGAGCTCAGGCCGGACAAGACGCACAGGGCTCGTTTGTAGAGCGGCACGTTGTTCTCCCCGCCCTCCCCTCCTCGCCCGCCGGAGAAGCTCCAAGAGGAGGAGGCCAGGCTCAGGCCCAGGCCGGCCGAGCCCTGCTGCTGCTGCTGGGCGAGCTCCAGGAACCGGGGCAACCAGCTGGGCTGGAAGTGGAACACGGACTGGCAGAGGAGCTCGAACACAGGCAGGGCAGCTGGGGGAGTGGAGCTCGCAGATTTGGCTTTGCAGTTGGCAACGTGATCACCTTTGAGGCTGTGGTTGTGTTTCGGCCTGCCATTTGTGAGTGGGAGGGAGGTCGGGGTGCTGGGCGCCAGAGCAGGACTGAGGACTGTTTTCCACACGTCTGGGGGAGCCCTGCTGGACAGAGAGCCCTCCCTGTTGTAGTGTAGCTGAAGGGCAGCCTGCACCGCCCTCCACACCTGGCAGGGGAAGGTGCTGAAGATGGAGTTGAGGTAAAGCAGACCCTCTTTGTCCAGGTCTGACGACGACAGCAGCCTGACTACTTCTTTCTCAACTAGATTCTCACACACAGCCTCCACCTCTTTAACACTTCCCCTGACTAAACTGCCCTTCACCTCTTCCAGAGCGACCAGAGCCTTGAGCTCAGCCTCCAGAGAGCCCATTAGCTTATCTTGCCCCGCCGTACATCCATCTCCTCCGTTCTGGGACGGCTCTTCTCCTTTCTGCCTCGACCCCGTGTTGAAATAGTTCCTGAGGATGGAGGCTAAAGAGGTGGGAGCCTGGAACCTACCTCCTTTCTTCAGCGCGTCTACAGTGAGCTGGGTGCTGCTCAGGCTCCTCTGCTGGTAGTATTTACAGGCCTCCTCAAAGACCGCCTCTACCAGGAGGGCTCCAGGATGAGTACTCTCCATGGCACAGAAGCCAGAAGGCCTCATCTTAGAGTTGCAATCTCTGGGGTCTGCCTCCTTGTTCGCTACCACAAAAAGTCCAGCTTCTGAGATCAGGTGAGGTGTCCGTCTTTCAGCCTGGTTTACATACAATAACCCCTCTCTCTTCAGCACGATCTTTTCCAGCTCTCTGCCACAGTTCACGTCTATCAGATGCAAGGTTTGCCCTACCAGCAGCGCTAGGGTGTCCTGGTACATGCGGAGGCTAGTGTGAGTACCACAGGTTACCAGGCAGTTGTCTGCCAGCTTGTACACCTGCCGCAACATCCCATCTTTCTGCAGAAGACACACCCAGCCCGTGCTGAGCAGCAGCAGCAGGCCTCCGCAGGCCGCAGGGGAGAAGTTGCAGATGGCAGGTGGCTCGAGAGTCGATAAGTATCCTAAACAGTCTGTCACCAGCCTCTTAAAGTCAGACTCTTTAGCCGAAAGCTTTTTCAGGGGAGTGTTTTTACACGCCGTGCTGACTGCTAAGGAGTCGTGCCGAGGGGACCAGGAGAGAAAGAATTTGGAGATGCTCAACAGCGGCTTCGCTTTCAAGTCGGGGAGAAGATGCACATATTCACCTGAGCCGACCACTGTGAATTTAGGATTATTGTGGAGGGCGATTCTCACTCCTCCCAAGCTGACGGCCCCTTCCTCCACCTCGAAGTCCCGTCTGCAAACACAGTACCTCAGCTTATTCCTCGTGGAGCCCGGGACAGCGGAGCTTTCAGACGGAGGCCTCTCCTCACACCAGATGATGAGATTGGCACAGGCGCAGACGGACACCACTCTTGCTCGGGGGCTGTTGCACAAGTCTGATGTTTGCAGGAGATGCCAGCCCGCTTTGAACTCCCGGAACTTCCAAAACTCTACTTTTCCATCCTCATAAACCACCGCCACCGCGGCAGCCGCTCTGCTGTTATTACTCTGGTCCAAATATAAAACATCCACAAGAGGCACGGCTCGTGTCAACCTCAAATCCAGCTTCTTCTGGTTCTGCGCCAGCTGGGGTCTTTCGTACTTGTCAAAAGTCACAAGACCGACCTCGGGCTCGCGGAGGATAACGTGGATGTGACGTCCATCAGGGCTGAGGCGAACGTTTGCCTGCTCGTTATCGATCCGTTTAAATATCTCACTCAGCTCTTTGCCGCCAGTATAGTCCCCGAAATCTGACAGTTGCTCCAACACCAACCTCGCCATAATTCCCCGTGTCCAGCCTGAGCAGCGGGGTGTTGCTTGTGGTTAACTGTAGTGAACTAGCCTGCTAGCTTGTGTGGCACGTAAATCTCACCTCGGCACCGGAGAGGCTAACTCAACGGCGTCCCGTTAAGAGAGGCTTCATCCCCGTTGCTAGCGTCCGTGCGGAAGGATACATCCTTCGTCAGACTTCGACCCCGCTACCTCCATGTCGCTAGACGCCCTCGGAGCCAAACTGCTGCCTGACAGTAACCGCTGGGAAAGTTGTAAGCCCAAATGGAGAAAGTTCTGCCGAAGCTATGCTAGCGCTCCCCTGGCGTCACGGGATTGTTAATTTCCGGATACCGAGGGTGTTTTGCATAAGAGGAGGAGCTGACAAAGAGTGTGTGGAGAGAAGAGCAACTCCCGCTGCACGGCGGTCTGCAGCCAGCTGTTTGCCCTGCTGGCAAAGCTAGTTTGTATTCTACAAAGTTAAACATCGTAACATCTTCGCGTTAAACAAAAAATAGTAACTTATCTTCAGAAGAAAAAATGCCATATTTTGTCACAAATCTCGCGATGGGAGGCTATTCTCACTATTATTGTGCCCGTGTAATTTGAGCTGGATTTATAACTGATAGTAAAATTCACATTGCCTCACAATGTTTGTTAAAAGATGTTGAAATAATACTAGGAACTGAATCCACAGTTTCATATTTTTAGGTGTAGCTCCTTAGAAAGCAGAAGAAAACAAACATTTCTACTCCTTTGTATCACTTTACTGTCCCTCTGGAAACGTCTTCTTCTTCGTCCATCCCAAATTGCTCACAGCTTTTGCACCAGTATATGTCTGATCTGAAATCATGCTTATGTGGCCATGAATTTGATTTTAAGTCAGTTCATCATGTTGTGTGCTTTTGTTTTGAGTCGCAAATAATTTGGTGTACCTTGCTTTGACTACTCAGTGATTTGTGAATGCATCTTTAGGTGTCTTTCTGCAACTGAACAGTTAGAAAAAAATGGGGAACTGTAGAGAAAAATGCAATCGTGAGTCACACTGTTTAGTAAGTGCTAAAGTGATCCAATCTTGAGCAATATACTGAACTGCTTTCAGATTCATCTTCAGTAGCGGCCTGTGTTACCTTTCAACAGGAATCGATAGAGTTGCCCATGCTGACACTTTTTGGCCGAAAAACAGCTTGAGAGTTGCAGTGGGTGAGTTGTAAACAATATAAGCACAAATGAGGAACTGTGCTTATTTCCTTGTCTGCTTTGACATAATTTAAAGGATGTTTCTAAAGCGAGCTCATGCACAGTGTATCTATGGAAACCAGCTTTACCTCCACCAATCTGGAGGCGAGAATCCAACTAAGAAACTGAGAAACTGTTCCAGTAAATCCATGTCGATTTTGGCGAGAGGCTGTGAAAAAGAGTGGCTGGTCACTAACAAAGTCAGCTGGGTTGATACCAACCTGAGAGACTGACTCACTTAAATGAGCTGCGGAAATAAGAGCCGTCCTGCTTCACACCACAGATGTGGTTGCAGGGGGATTTTTACAAGCGATGTTGGTTGTCAGGGTTAGATGAGTCTGCAGGGGACGGCATGGTGGGCATCTGAGGGGCCAACTAACACAGGATGCAGAGGTAAAGAAAAAGAAAGAAAATAACATTTATTACAATGGGAATGAAAAAGCTCAGTGGTGACTCACAGTGTAAGTGAATGTCTGCCTGCTGTGAAGGCCCTGTTTATTACTTTGACAAACTTTCAAGTCAGCAACTTCCAAGTCAGCCCACACTGTGAAGCTGTGCTGGTAAATGACACTGTACTGACATTTAGATACTTAGACACAGAGGAAGGAATCTGTCATTTGGCTGGCAGTGGCTCACACCAGTTAGGAATATTTATATGGTAGATATTTCTTTTCACACGGCGTGTTTAATCTTGGCAGCATGTAGAGGCTAATGCACAGAAATCGGAGAAGGTGGCAATCACATTTGCGTAACCAGCACTGAATGTTGTGTGTTTGACTTTCATGTCTCTTCATTGACTTTGCGGACTCTTTCTTGGCTTGTCTACATTGTTTTATCTGCACATGTACTCCAAGAAAAAAAAACAAACAACTTCTTGTCATGTTAGGAATCATGTTCTCCACAGAGATCATACACGCCCACGAGTGGAAGCTTCTAACCTCACATATTGAATTAGGACACCAATGATTAAGTTAAGCATGAGTTGCTTGTGTTTAATACTATTAAATAGATTAGCAGACAAGCTTGTGATACCAATAACATAATGAAATCATGATGAAAGCCCTGCTGTCTGTGTCTCACTGCTTCATCATCTATGGCACAAGCCCTTTTGATGACACATCTTGGCTGCGTGTTTTTCTGTTACGTTTTAACAAATGAAAAAAAAAAAATGTTTTCAAAACTTTTTACCTTCTTAAACATTGTTGCCAAAATAAGATAACTTGGTTAAGTGAAAACAAGTTCTTGAATTGTGTGTCATGTATGCAAGTTCACTACATATCCAGGTGGAGGCAGTATTGATCTTCACTCACTGCATGTGGGTGATCTGAAAGTACAAATAAAAATGTAAACGTAAAAGTGCTCTCTAGGGTAGAGTTTAATAGACGGATGATGCTTTCCATTTTTACACTGAGTGCACAAATGTGTCTTTCAGTGAATATCACAAGGCTAAACAGACAAAGCATCACAAGGATGCTGTTTGCTTGTCCTTTAAATCGAATGACTTTTATCGTTTCGATTTCACAGAAGCAGTTTACTGGACGCTGCTTCTGTCCAGTAAAATCCACAGTCATCCTGTGTTGGCGGCTGTGGGTGTCCGTCGGGAGCTGAAGTGCCTTGAGTATAGTTTTTTAAAGATGTGAAAAACATTTTTCCACTTAAGTTTTCCCAGTCTAAAGATTCAGAGTTATGATTTTCTGGTCGTAAAAGCTGCATTTTTAGCCCCTTTTTTCAGATTCACTTTCTCTTTATCTAGGCTATTATTCTCTCACTGGCTGAAGATTGGAGGTCATACTGCCTGGGGAACTGTGAAATTTGGTTTTACTTGCTTGTTCTTATAAACTTTCTCTGACGTACAGCTGCAGAATGACATGAATGAGTTTCCATGAGGCTGCTCTTTCAGAACTGGAGATTTTCTTGCGTTCAGTATGTGGGCTGTCTGTGTTCTTGCACCAGAACACACTTTAAGAGAGGCAGGTTACCAATTCATATTGGTGTGTGTGTGTCCATGTATTTATGTCCTATTATGTTTCTGTGTCATTGCTGATAAAGTAAATGGATTAAGTATGTTATTCAAACAGTAGACTCAAGCCCTGGTGCCTCCAGACAGGCTTGCCTTGGACAGAAAACACCCTCTATTAGAAGGTGTGTTTAGTCTGCTGTGCCTGTAGACAGGAAGATAAAGTGCTTGTCTGGAGACTAGAGGCGATGGAGGCAGGGGAGATTTCATTTTTGAGTTATATGGTGTAGAAAAGAAAACCAATGGCTGCAACATTGTGCTGCTTTAGGTAAAGAAGATGAGTTGGCTGTCAGCCTTGCATCCCCTCAGGATAGAATTATTTTAATTTGAGCACAATTTAGAAGAAAGAAGTGTGTGAGAAAAAAAAGATCTTCCTCAGTCTGTTTGGGGTTTGAGTGAGATGCTACTTCTGTGTATCCGTACGTCAAACGAAAGTTGCCGCTGCCTGTCAGCCTGCTGTCTCCTGCCGGATCAGGCAGATATTACTGTCAGCCTTACCGCCTTACTGTTGTAAGGCTGCCATGTGTGCAGCCTCTCTCTCACCATATCTCCCTTTGCTTCTGTAAGTGGAATATTTTGTCTTGAGCGCCAAGAGTCTTTCATTGACTATCCTCTGTGCTGTCGTACAGTGTAGCCTTGTGCGAGGTGAAGTCATCCATCATTTTGTTTTCTCACACACATCTTTTATTCTCACATGAGAGAAATGAAAGAATAAAAGGATCAGACTTGAAATGGAGGAATAATGGAGATGAATAAGAACGTTATTAGAATATTATGTCATTATAATAATTTCATCATTTTCCATCAAAGATGTTTTTCACGTTTTTATGTCTTTAAGTGAATTCATTTAAAAACTAGATGCAGTTAAATTGTCAGATGTTCAAGGTTTCTGATAGACAGAAAACAGCGAGCACCAGGCAGAAGAAAATTTACAAAGAAACCCCAATGAAAGAAAGCAACCAATCTAAAAACAGAATAACCACGCAGCTCTTCGGAAATCTATATGATGAACGTTTATCATCTGGGCTATTTGACGGTTGATAGTACTCTAATGGCTTGAAAGTTACATTTATTTTTCTCCATAGTCCTTTAAGCGGTAAACAACTTTCAGAGAAAATTCAATTCTGACATCCACTTGCACATCTCCGCAGCTCCTCTACAATATTGATTGCATAACGAATTTGTACAAGCACATGAAGTGGCAATTCATGATAGAGCTGGAATACAGAGAGGGGAGATGATGCGGAGACGGGGAAGCTTAGCGCTCCATTAGGAAGACAAACAGACTTGTAGATAAATGAGCTTTGACTGACTCTATCTTCAGCTGAGACGACTGCACAACAACGTGCTGGATGAGATGTTGACAGCCATTTTGGAATTGTTATCATTAATGTCATTGATGTGTCCTAATGAAGAAAGTTGACCTAAAAAAACCCAAACAAACAAACTCAGAATTCTTGAAATGAAACTTCTGCTGTTCCTAAATGAGAGGTCACAGCAGTAGTGAAAAGTCTGTAGTCACTCAGAACAGATACCTCGCCTGATGAGCTGATTAGATAACAGGCCATTTGCAATTGGCTGTCCCTCCACATTTAGCACTAGGCTCTTATCTCAATGATCCATTCCCTGAGTCTGAGCATAAATAGCATTAGCGCTCACATCACACTATTAATCGGATTCATGGCCCTTGGCTCATTGTGGGATGTGCTAATGTTTTGGGAGCTCTTTGCCTCTCTTGCTTGTCTCCTATCTCTGCATCTCTTATTCTGTCCTGTCCTCATAAAAGGCACACAAAAAGACACACACACACACACACACACACACACACACACACACACACACACACACACACACACTTGGCTACTGAAGCATAGTACCGCCAGTGGCCACGCATCGGCAGTATGTGCATTGATTTCAGTAGTACAGTAGCTGAGGTTGGCCATGTGAGGATAGAAGAAGGTCTGGCCATCAATGTTTTTACACACAGCGTGCTGACTGAACTGTTTAACCGTATCCAGAAGGTTTAGATTAGAGTAGATATACTCTGCCATCAAATCCTCCCTCCTTCTGTGATTGTGACAAGTGAGCTCACCAGCCAATGACACAACTCCATCCCCTCTGTGCTTTATAGCTATGGAAACAGGTGTGAGTCACCGTGTTTGCTGCAGCTGTACAGACTGTACAAAGTCTCGCTGGAGCAAAAAGATCAAAGAACAGGATCCAGCCATAGCTTCCTCCTTAATTTCCTGTTCATTTCACCTCACTGCCTCTTCATTAATCAGCCTGGAATTGTATCAAAGTTTCACTCCACCTCCCGCTCTCACTTTCAACCTCAGCTTCTGCTTGTCTCTCCTCCTGCCTCCGTCTCTCTGTCCCAGGATCAGGTATAATTGCTGCTGTTGAGATAAACCCTCCGATGCAATTCTTCCTTTCGGTTTCTGAAAACATCCGCCTCGCCTTTGCAACATGGAACAGTCAGTGTTGCCTTTGATCACGCTGGGCATCGCCTCCCCAGTCTTGGCCTAATTCCACTGGTTCTGTAGCCACAAAACCTTAAAGCCATCACCTAGAAGTCCTCCACCTTGGCTGCATTGTGAGAGGGAATTTGACAGCGTCTCAGGACGGATCAGACCCTTGCCCCATTTGTATGAAAGGAGAAGCGGTGAAAGCTGCAATGAACCTGTGCATGATGAGAACCTCAGACGATGGGCTGTGAAATTATAATGTCTTGCCACATCATTACAACTCGGCATTTGAAATCGTCTGCGTGTGCTTTCTGCATTTGCCTTTATGTGCCTGTAATCTTTTATAGGTGGTAACGATGGCTCGGATAGAGATTCATTAACAACAACATCTGTTTCCCTTGCTCTTGCACATGCAGGCAAGCACATGCAGACATGCACTGTCTCCTTTCTCTTGCTGCTGCTATCGTTAGCTGAACGGCGTAGTTTGCTTTAAGACGCCTGCATATGGTGCCTGATCCAGCAAGCAAACATTTTGGAGACAGCTTATTATAAATAGTCAGCTGCCATCAGATAAGACTGAACATGTGAGTGAAGCAGACACTACAGTAGGTGGTTACCTGACCAACCCTCCAAGCTTCATGTTATTAGTTACACCTTTAGAAGGATCAGTTGGAGCATTCCTGCTTCATACAACCTTATTTTCATAGTTTTCACCTATCAGCAATAATAACATTGTACCCAATGTGATTGGTAAGATCTGGGAATGCGGCGATATTGTTAAAATAATTATTACTAGACTAGAAACACAAGCAGTTAAGTTTCTTTCCAAGCCTGAATTACGAAAACAATCTTCTTGACCAGGTTCAAATCTGACTTATTGTACTTATCGTAGTTTCTCTGCGCAATGAGAGATTGTTACCTACATTTCTGACTCCCTCAGTTTGGATTTGTTGTAGTGATGTTGCCATGTTCCCAGATCTCAGCATTACTTCCACGGGTACAATGTTATCATTACTGATAGAAAAGATTGGCAAAACATAAACTCCTATGTTGTAGTAAATCTGAATAATCCTTTAACAAGGAGAAAAGGCAGGCAATTCAAAACTCTTGCACTTGCCCTGCTGCCTGTCCATGACCACTTCCAGCTTTGAGTGTGCTGACCTGTGGAGGTTAAAAGTCAAATTTGTCCTTTGAGCATTTATCACAGCACTCCTCATTCACTCCTCAGACTGTGCATGAAAGCACCCTAAAAAGGTAATCACACTTCATCCAAACCACAGGCTGTGAGTGACAGCCCCCGCCCAGTTTTCCCTTTGACCAGATGGGGTGTGAAAAGAGCAGGAGGGGGGGGGGGGGCACTTCCAGTCCAGTTGGTCATTATCTCGCTAGAAAAATTGTTGTTGTCATTCTGGCCACTTCGTCTGACCGCCCAAACATCTGCCGTCTGCTTCGTCTTAGAATTTGGCTCGGAGAGTGACATTCGCTTGGCCAATGTTGGCTCAGGGAATAGTCTGCAGTGGAGCTGGTGTTGTGCATTTTGCCAAGCTCATATTCATCCCTTAGACCTCCCAGGAGGACAGACAAGAACAATTGTGTTTGTCAACAACTTTTCTTTCCTTTGTTGGTGTAATTTGTCATTCATATTTCAATGTGAAGATATAAATGTGGGTTGGCTGTATGTTGGTTTGTGAGGTGGGAGGGGTCTCAGTGTCTAACACTAATTTAAGCCTGGTTTCACAACACTTCTGTTAGTAGTACTCAGATTTCAAAATGTACAACAAGTCTGAAATGCTGAAATGCAGTCCCTTCTCCAATGTAACCACTCAAATTGTGTTTTTAATGGAGTTCTCTGCTGCGAGCTGCCATTCAAGGTACCCTTTCCTCTTAAAAATAGAAATTGTTGTCATACTTTAGCTTTAAGGAAAAGCCTGTTTCAAGGTCACCAACGTACACTCACCTTCAGCATCAGTGGTGAGATTACTCCAATACAAAATCATGAAATATTCACACTATATTAAATTCACATAAATCAGTATTTTCCAGTGATAGGAGACCTGTCATCCTGCATTATCCTCCCTGCAGGCCTGTATGCCTGTCCCATTTATTTGACCTTAGCTCTCCCATGCGTGGATGGAACGGTGGAGGGAATATGAATACGTGTGGTTACAGCGTGCACAGTATAGCCTCATTGATTCACTCGCTGTGTGGCTACATATCTCACAAGGAAATGTCTTTGACACTGTTGGCCTTTGCTTGATGAATGAGGTCCCTGGGTAGGCATCCAACATTACACTGCACATTCATTATGAAATAACCACAGGCCATATGACACGAAAAGATCCATATCGCCACACATTAGCTGGACATTATCAGAACACTGTGTTTGAAAAAGGCCTTACACTTTTCAACAAAACCCAACAATATGGATGTTTATATTCACACCATATGTTTCATGTATAGGCTATAGGTGTACAAGCTGTGTAGTCTTAATTGGCTTTTGTCCTTAAACACTGCAAAATCTAGACGAGACGTTGGCAGTGAAGAGGAATGAGTTCAGAGATGTAGGAGCTAACAATCAGCCAGCACATGTCCTTATCGGAGGAAGGTGGAGCTCAGGGGACAGAGGAGATCGGTGGAGAGTTTCAGAATGGGTGTTGATTTCCTGTGGGCAGCAGAGGAGCCAGTAGCAGGCCTCATCAGGTTAGGGTCGAAGTGGGTTGGCGGAGAAGGCGGAGGTAAGAAGGATCAGTGGACTTGGGGGGCAGCTATCTTGAGACTCATTTGTGTAGCATCTCTGCTCCGAGAGAAAGGGGCGCTACAGACTCTTGGACCTGGATCAATGTCCGACTTCTTTCCCCTCCTGCCTCTCTCTGTCAGTGTGTTTGTATTCCTCTTTAGTTACTCTCTTGAACTTTTCGCCTGAGGAGCTTTATGCGAGAACAGACTGACCCTCTGTCTTTCCAGGAGTCTTTCTTGCATTCTTGATGTTGATTTTATTCCTCCTCATTTCCAGAGTGTCTAATCAACATCCTACCTCCCTGATAGGGTTGGGTATCGAACCTCAGTACTGCTTTGGTACTGACTGACAGCAAACAGCATATGAACTAATTCAGATGAGGGCCATCCTGGTGGCCTGGGCGTTTGGGGTACTGACTACGTGGTTACAGCACAGTTGTCCAAAACAACAACAACAACAAAAAACATACAAAAATTCACCAATCTTATCTGTCGCTCTCATTTACCCTTCCTTTATCACCCCTTCCTCTTATTTTCTCCTCCTTCTCTTCCCTGTCTGCCCACATTGCTGTTGTCTTGCCCATTAGTCCTCGGCATACAATCGATACCTGGTGCCTACAGCTCTGCCACCATCAAACCGGTGAAGGAAACGAGGAAGGGCGGGAGAAAATTTAAAGTGTAAGACATGGATGAGACTTGCTGTCGTTTATGAAGCCCTCTTTTTTGAACTGTCTATCAATGTCACTGCTGTTGTTGATCAGATTCAAGCCTCAAGATACGATAAGAGGGTGTGCTAAATGCCTAACCTTTAAACTGTCAGTTGTGGAGTACAGGTTCACTTCCCTTTCCACCTCTAACACCTCTCCCATCTGCCTTTCAACGGCTTAGTGCATCTATCAAAACTTTTTCTAAAAGCAGGAACACATTGATCGGTGGGATTTAGCAACAGTGCAGCATTTGTAGATTTATAGTTGTGGTTCCTGTTTTATGTCAACAACGGGTTTGAGAGGGAGGAGAGCCAGCGGCTGAGGTGTAAATTAGACTATAGATCAGGGAAGCCGGCAAACACTGATGCTGCAGGGTTGATGAATGGATAATGGTGCCTCTGTTCCAAAGAGCCACTGGCGTATGGCAAATAAACCAGCATGCACACATGGAGGGCCAGCAGACAGACAGGTGCTCGCACATGCACAAGCATACGCACACAAACACGAACACGCACGAGATTTCTGTTCCGCGCCAAGACAGACAGGAGAAACTCAAAGCGAATACAAAACATGGGGCTGGGGTGAAAACCTTTAGTTTGGGCACCAGGAAAATTATAAGTTATCTTAAATAAACAGTTTAAAGCCTTAACATACAGCTTTCTATGAAGGACGTCTTTGCACAAATATTTACTATTTCATTCCAAAAGCAAGCAAACATTCAACAATTAACCTACTCTTAAAACATGCCTTTAAATATGTTAGCATTTTTCAATGTCTTAATCAGAGTTACATACATGATGTTAGCTGTAGGGCTAAAAGGCAACCAAGATGCTCAGCTACATAGATAGTTTGCACTCATGCAACATGAACAAAATAAATACAGGCAGACATTTATTAAATTCTTATTTGCACATATAAAAACGACAAAATGCCAAAATTACCAATATCATAATTATTTTTCAGCTTTCAGAACCGTTTAACATTGTTTATTGTCCAATTTCTTGACATCACAATTGGTAATTAGAGAAACATGTTCCAAATTGCCCACCATAACTTTCCTCACATAATACACTTCGTCATATAATTCACATTGTAATGAGCAATTCTAAGTTATTGTTATATCAGGGATTATTGACGATATTTCCCACAGGGCTAAAACAACTAGAAGTGTACACATAACAATGGCAACATACCTGCAAAGCCATTGCTGGCAGTTACATCTGTATAAAATCCAATTTTAAAGCTAACAGAATCAGGAGCTAAACACCGTGGTGTCATGTTAGATCATTGGAAAAAGCACTGCACTTTTGCAGGGAATATTTAACACAGTCAACACTACTATTGACAAATCATTTAAATAATATGACAATTAGAATGAGACAACATTGATTGCTGTTAATATATTTGCCAATATTTTCCCTGCGCAGGAGATGTAAAAGTCTCAGACACCACACTTCTCTCTGCTCTGGGAAGAGATGGAGGAAAGAGTCCTTCTCTACAAAACACATATGAGTTCTGGTGACAAAGGAAAGAGGGAGTGAGAGAATAGATGAGAGTGGGTGTTGGACAGATTTGAGATTACTGTTTTTACCTCCTCTACACTTAATATCCACCACTTTCTAAATCTCCATCGGGCTGGAACTATGACTCAGACGCTGTCTTAGATAACCGAAAAATGGCTAGAGAGACAACATGCAGCAGTGCGTGGCTTCTAAAAACAGCCACGTTATTACATCAATCTGAGACTTTAATCTTTAATCTAAAAGACACATTCATCACATTGCCGTCAATCGCGCACACCTCTTCTGATAAAGGTCTTCGCCTAATTGAAATTTGTTGGTTATTATTCTTTTCATGCAATGATTAACCAGAGAGCGTCCTTTCATGCCACACTCCACTTGATTTTATTGTATGATGATAAAGTCTTTTCAATAATCCAACAAATAGGGCCGTAATAAAAAATGTCACTTCCTCTGGTGATTGATGATGTTTATATCCAAGAGCGATGCCAGCAACAGATAAGCACACACACACACACACACACACACACACGCTGATACGCTTGCATTCAAAGACGACTTTTAACAATGATGTGCTGTTTTTTTCAAATATACGTCAGCTGCTCAGTCTGTAATGTGACACCGTATGTATGACATCATGATGAATAAAGGAAATAAAGTCAGAACTGATGTACAAAATGTGGAAGGAGATAGGTACATGGGAGGGGTCAACAGTCCTTCACAGACGTATTGGCTTGTTTAAATGATTACTATTAATGTAAACTCTTAATTGCAATAATTATTCAAAGCTTGGAGTTGTTAGTGTTCACAGTTTAAATCTATTGTTGTAGTACTCAGGCATCTGTGTTGGAACCAGATATCGTGCTGGGAAATTGCTCTGGAGTGACACAAATACTTTTTTCTAGATCTAAATGATTAATGTGAAAAGTAGCAACCCGTTGAACAACTGAAGCATGCGAGATCGCATGAGTACACAAAACAGGAACAATAATTAAACTTTCAGACAAAGTAGAGCTTTCTTTATTTCACTAAATTGTAAATCAACTAATACTCGCAGTCACTGCACCTCCTATAATGTGGTTATATTTTGTACACCCATGCCAACTGAATATTCAAACACTTGAGCTTATTAAGATGAGGGGTTTCTTAGTGATTGGCTGTCCTTAGTTCAAAACATGGCTCCTGTTACAGCATGGTATACTGATATGGCTAAGAAGCAGAAGCTCCGTTATGGTGTCCTGCCCGTAATTCATTTAAAGCATTTCATGATTCAGCAATATATAGCTGTGCTGCGGAGATAATGTGGTGTCTTTGAGGGGATTTACACAAGTAGGTGTTGTTGTTTCCCCTGACGCTGTGGCAGAGTTTTCAATGATGTGTGCTGGGAAGTGTTTGACGCCAATGACGCCATTGGCAGAGTGGGGTAAACATGGGCTGCAGTCTAATACCTTGGCACTAGCTGCTGAAACTGGGACAAAAGGATTTTGTAGCCCACTAAGCTAATATCTGGAGAGATGATAACAAGTTTTTGGCCAGACTGATTTCAAATGCTGTATGACTAATTGAAGAGGGGTTTTCCAGAACTCACTCAGTCCATGTTTGGTCCCCTGTCATCACCAGCCAGCTGAATCTTATTCCTTCAGTTTATAACGGAGAGAAAATGTGGGTTTTGTTTTTTGTCGAAGCTGTAAATCTAATTTTTGGCCATGTTGTAAATCTTGTGTTTGGTGAGTCATCTGAGTGTAAAGGCTGCAGTATTCTTCAAATGAAGGGCTTCTCGGATTGTCGAACAGACATGAGACCCCCTTTCCCCACACCTATTATGCAAGTTATCAGATATAATCAGCTACAAGGGTCAGTGGCGTCCGACCAGAGTCATTTTAATAGTTATTACCTTTTTAACATGACATTGGACTTTAATTAGATTTTAATTTGTTATTATCTGCAAATTTCCGTGCGTCGTAGCACAATAGCAACAACAGCAGTTCTTTCCATGTTAATTGTATTTTACAATGGAATTTTTTTTTTAAACATCAATAACAAATGCAAAGTAAATCACTGAATATTTGTACAAGCATACCCTTGCTACAGGAGTATTTATGGATCCCTTTCAATCAAGCTGATGACACTTGATCCATCAGCACGATGACGTAATTAAAAGTAGAAACAGTGCCTTCACAGGCAAAAATCCATCACAGTATTACGCAGATATTAGTCACTAGATATAAACATTCTCAATTAGCTGACATTGATAATAACTGCTGAAATGTTGTTTTTGTAGGATTATATTTAGTGCAGTGTCTCAGTCAACCATGCTTACTGTCTGAGAGCTTTAATGCAAAAACAATCTGGTGGGACGTCATTAGGATAAGTTGGCATGTGCGTGTGGGTGTTTTGAAGTAGCAGGAAATTTAGAGAGATGAGAAAATAAGTCAAATTAAGGCTCATAAATTTATAAAGCACTTTTAACTCTGCAGGTTCACCCAAAGTGCTTTACAGAGATCAAACACATCACTATTTGAGAAATGAGGCAAGATGATCAAAGTGTGTATGTGTGTATAACACTGTATGTGTCTGCATGTGTTCATCAGGGCAGCACCAGGGGTTTCAGGCTTCTCTGACAACACTGTGGTAAAAAGGTATGTTCAGGACATATTTTCAACATAGACAATCGGTGGATGAAACCAGATCAATCATTTAAGGTTTTTTTGTTTGTTGTGTGTGTGTTTTTTTAACAGGTTTTATTGCAATGTGACGCTTTTTATCATCTTTGTTGGAGCCAAAGAGAATGTTATGTTTATGGATACTGACAGAGAGCATGTAAAATAAAATCAAGAGGACCTACAGAGGATTTTTTAGACCATAAAGATGACTTGGATGGATGGTTTAGCTCTTAAAGTTATAATCCTTGAGGTTTCAGTGCAAGTTGATTTCACCTGTTTTTACAAGTGGTTGGACAAGCGCACTTTAATAAAGCTCCCAGACTTCACTTCAAAATAACATTTTGACCACTGGGAGCCGAAATGCAGCGAAAGAGGAGGAACTCGTATATCTGTTAACAGCACACCCAAACAAACCGTGAGCGGACAGGATTCATCGCCTCAGGTTTTCATTCTGAAGAATAAAGAAGAGTCAATATGTCAACATGCCATCCGACACAGCAGTATTGAACTCGTGATCAAATGTTATCTTCCACACATCATAAACCGTCCTTTTGCTTAGTGTCCAGTTTGTGTATGCATTGTTTCTTTTGCGTGTAGGCAATCTGAAACCACTTCCACCAGTAACAACATCAAATACACAATAGAGGGGCAGTTACAGAATATATATTCATTACATAGTTATCGCTGAAAAAATACAGGCCATGAATAATAATCAAAATGGTTTTTGAAATAATAAGATATAGATTATATAGAGAGATTATGACTTTAATAATGGGGAGCCAGAGGCCTTTGACCAAGTCTTACTGGCTAGATGAAACATGTTAATCAAACTTATACAAAGGAAAATGGGAGCTGGTGTGGAGCTGTGTGTAATGACTAATAAGCCACTGTGAGTGAAGCTATGTAAGTGACTGAAACACAAGGGACTGAATTTAAAAACTTCACTTCCACTTGGCCAAGCAACTATAGATTACCTTTAGTGAAATGCCATCTGATTTGTATTTGTCAGCAGCATTGGCTGACATGTGTTGCCACCCTCTCATGTAGGACCTCCACAATCCACCAAGGTTATTATTAGGACTGAGGGTATGGGCCAATTAGGAGACCTTTAGGCAATGTTTTGAGTGTTGTGGCCAATTAAAGAACTTTATGATAATTCTGTCCTCATATTTCTTGTTTTCTAGTTATAATTTATATTTAAAAATACTAAATCCTAATTTACTTAGTTCGTTGTGCAGTTCCTTTTTCAGATAGCTAGAAACTGATAAGCAGGGATTTCTTTGGATTGAAATGAAACCTGGTCTTCCCTCTCTTACACTTTCTGCCTGTATCTTCCTGAATCTTTCTGTCTCTCTCTCTCCAGGCTGTGAAGAGTTTCACAGGCCCTCGACATGCTCAACCAAGCATTAACACTTCGCTTTACATGTCACACATGCACCCATCCGCCCAACAAACACACACATGCATGCACACACACAAAATACTGACTCTCCATCCAACTGACAAGCTGTCTCCTGCAATTCATCCCTCAAAAACACTTGTCAAGTCTACCTCAACTCCTTCCCTACCTTTCTCTCTCCAACACACATACACACATACACACACACACACACATACACACAGCAAGCATACCATTTCACTAAATGTTGCTGCACAGACACAGCTCTATGCTTTAATGGTGGGATTTGGTGAGCTAGGGGAACTCTCCCCCAATTATCCCTGAGGATACCAAGAAAAGTGTGTGTTGTGTGTGTGTGTGTGTGTGTGTGTGTGTGTGTGTGTGTGTGACTGTGACCATGTGCATGCTTATGGATGACTTTCTGCCTCTCACTCGGAGATCATTAGAGAACCACTCAGTTGTAACAGATCCCTGTGGAGAGAGGCAGAGGCAGAAAAGAGAGGAAAGTGAGAGGTAAAAGAGGGAATGAATCCTGTTTGTCTGACTTTGCTGGATTCATTGGAAGGCAGTTAAACCAGCTGTTGCTGGTTTGGGTACCAACGTGTTATCTGGCCGCGAGATGAACAACAGGTGTCGTTTATCAGACATTTTGTCCAGCATAAGAACATAACAAAACCTCAGGCATTCTATAGTATCTCTCAATCTGCAGCCTTCCCCCACACAGCTGAAGAGTAATCCTGCCACTGAGTGGAACAGTACGCGTGTATCTGCCTGTCACATTGCTGCGATAAAAAGCTAATACTAGTAAAAAGCCTGGGGAGATGCTACATTAATACTGCCTCTGATTTCACTGCCAGTGAGCGAGGGCTTTTCCGTTTGTATGTGCAATGGAGGCAGATGCTGCCAAAAGAAAGTGGTTCATATAGAAGATATCCACATTCTACTGCATGTAAAACTATTTGTCACCAGGCTGCTCACAGCCAGGATGCATCCACATCCTCAATGCATTAGGCCAAACTTAAAACATGGACACGAAAAGGAGATCCTACATTTCCTTAAAAAAATGATTCCAGCTTATTAAGTGTATCTGCTGTTCAACACAACGTCTACTAAGCTGTGAACACGGCAACATCACTTAATAATATCAAACAGCAGTCAGCTGGTCACACAGGTTGTAAGCAAACCCCAAGGTTAGCCACACATATTTGGAAAAGAAGGCAAATGATAAAAATATTATCTAACTTTTATCATTACAGTTTGTAGACTTCCTGGTTCAACTTTGCCCTGCTGTATTTTCTGCAGTTGTGCGCACACCACTGTAGTGAACCAGAACAACGTTTAATTGCAGTATAATAGTATTAAAAAGGTAATATTGTCCATATAATGAATATGATTTATAATTTAACAACCCTTAGTTTAAACGTGCACTTTTAAGAAAGTTTGAAAGTCTTAAAATCAGTTGAGGCATTTCTCTCTGATTTCCATCATTAGCTGATAACTGACAGGTGTGTGTGTGTGTCTTTGTGCGCCCGTAAGCAAATGTGCCTTTGTTTTAACGTTTCAGCGTGGGTTTATGTAAAACATGCATTTATGTGCATGTGTGGGTGGCAAATGACTCTCTTAAAGCTGAAAATAAGTGGCCTGATGGATTCATACGGGCTGTACGTCTTGTTTTTGGAACACCACGGATCTCCACTGCTGTGAGGCATGAGGTAAAAGTAGTGCTGGTCGCCTCTACTCCAGAGCGCTCTATGTACTTTCATGAAGCCTTGCTTGCTTTGCATTTTGTCCTATTCTCACTGGCTTCAGAGGAGCTGCCACACTGCAAGAGAAGAAGTAATGATCATTGTTGCTTCTGTGATAGCACAGCCTAATGTCCTGTTGTACGCACATAATGTACCCATGCATTACATTGTGCAAGGATGCACAAGGGTAAGCACATTCTTTGTCTCATGCATGCAGAGACAAGACTCTCGAAGGTTCAGTTAAGACTTATTAAGGTTTATTTTTCTTCTTTGCTTGACACCAGTGACTCGGGTCAGACCCAATACAGCAGGGAACCTCTCTCAGTATAATGAGGAACCAGTGCCTGGCTTATCGACACATCTGTTCCCAAATGACATTCGCTGCACTGTTATTCAGGCTCATTTTATTATGCTGAAGGGGCAAAGGGTCTTCGATGCAAATGGAGAACATACTCAACCAGATGGGGACAGTATTTTGAATGACGGGTACAGTGTTCCTTAATGTTCGGACATCATGGGGCTGTCTTCGTGCACCCTGCCCTGTAAAAATCACATTAGTGTCATTGTTTCACCTTGAGAGCTTGTTTACTGTCCAAGTGTTTTTTGCAGAAGTAGCTATTAGAGCAGCCATTAATTAGTGTCACTCCGAGTTAACGTAGGAGGTTCTCAGGCAGTCCTTGGCTTGTCTCCCAAAACAAGAGCATGCAGGCAGACACACACACACACACACACACACACACACACACACACACACTCAAGCTTAATAGATTTTATAAGTGTTTTATTGCTGTCATACTTAACCAAATCAAAATGTTTCCTTACTGCCCAACATTTAGTTTTATTTATATCTAACATTTACTTCGAAGAAGTGCCCACCTTGCTTCCAAACTCAACAAGACACAACGTACTGTAGCAAACCTTTGCTGAAGAACACTAATGAGCTTCTTCCTCATAGTTGGACAGGGGAATTGTATCACCTGGCCTCGGTTGACCTCTGTCCATGGTGCTGAAATCAGACTGCCCAATTATGCACACATGGTACTTTTATTTGTGAAAAAAACCTCTCTATAACCCAAACTGTAATGTGTATGAAAAGTATTACTTCTTTGACTGTTCATAAAGGCCTGTTTGGGTGGTACCATAGACTTGTTGGTACACTCAGATGAGAGGCCTTAGTCTGTGGGGGTCATACTACGTGAAGGATGTCAGTGTGCAAGACAATGTGATACAGGGACTTCTAGGGTGACCGTCCAGTGGAGAAAACGTGATGCAGTGCCATATGATCTGCACTACATACTAGAAAATGAGTTGGTCTCTACTTGCCTCGATATGGTTAAATAGTTAATAGTTCCCTGTGTTTTTGTATTACACAGGTGTAGTAGTTATACTTAACTTTTGAATTACATAAGGCCCACGATCACAGTTTTCTTTGTTTGATGGGAATTCAGCTACTTGACACTATGATTGCCAAATATTTTAACTTATATTATAATATTTGTGAATATATTAAACAAGCAATCCAAATTGACATCACTGGTAAGTGACCTATAGGCCACTGCCAAACTGGCCTTAGCTGTATACTGGGTTTTATTGATTATACCGGTACGAAAAGTTCTATTTTTCTATACAAAAGTGGGGAAAATTGATATATTCTTTGCTATTCTACAAGGCTACACAGGATATTAAAATGTCTGCATGCTGGAGCAAACAAGACAAAGACAACGTGCATATTTAATACAACAAAATGTCAAGAAAGTTTATGCAAAGTATGAATATTCTAGACAACTGTAAATCAAGATTTGCCTTTCATTAGAATACTTTGAATTATTTAACTCCTGCCTCTCTCCTCCCGATAGCGTATCTCTGTAGGTTTATATTGCTACTATGGAGCTGGGCTGGCTTCACTCTAAGGCTGTGATTAGTAACCTTGGAAAATAATTGGATTATTTTTCAGTGTGTGCCACAGAAAGTGAATTGTAATAATCTACTTCAACTCACAATTTTCCTCCATTATTTTCACTCACTTCACAGATTAGTCACAATACAACACACACTCACGCTGACACACATTCACACTCAAATGTACACAGAGAAATAGGACTACATCTTTCAGTAGAAATATTAGCAAAGACAGAAATAATGGGATTTCAAAAACAGTCCTAAGGACTGAAACAATTTATATCTTCACAAAGGCAGAATATTTTTCAAATTAATTTGAGAATCCATTCAGCATCAGTGAGGTGACAAAATGAAACTGGCTGCTCAGTTGGCTCTGGGCATGTCCTGGAGGTTATTTAGCATGCTGCCCCAAGCTCGCTTACTGCTCTAAAAACCATGTTGTGTTTGTCTCTCGGGCTGCAGCCTGTGCCCTTCAGTTGGCTGCACTGGACTGGGTGGGGTGAAGCTGCCACCGTGGAGAGCTGGGCGAGCTCTTGGCTGCTATTAGAGTTTAGTGTTCCAGCGAGCAGGCACGAAGAATGGACACAGAATAATGTATGAAGGGCTTCTCAGCCGCAGGTTAAAGTGCTGCAGAATGTGGCAGAGTGAGAGCATTTGGGAATGTGTGCGTAGGTTTGGGTGGGCATAATAAATGCACACAGACTAGATTTTAAATGGCAAAGACTTTTTACTTTTAAAAAACAACAGTGGGTGGTCCATCGTGGACCTGTTCTTTTCACAGTTTCAGCGAGCCTTGTAGGTAACACTGCTCAGGATTTAGATTCTGCGATTTGGGGTCAAACTGAAAGAAATTGTACTGTACTATTCGTACTAATAATTTAATTTGTTTAAATTCTATTTAATTTGTGTTCTATTTTAATTGGATCAATGCATTTTCTTGATTGTATGTATTTTTGTGTCAGGAACAACTTTATAAACAAAATAACTCCTGTGAAAAGTTCTACATGAGTACATGTTGCATCATTTGAGGAATGTATTACCAGACATCGGCATGGCTGGTTGTCATATCCAACCTCTGCATCCTGGATCGTATCATCCTTCTCTCACTGTGCCATCAGCAACATTCCCCCAGTGCTCTCTAATATTCCTTAAGCAGCTCCATTATTAAACTGCCTGGCGTAATTGTAAATGTAATTTGCTGTAATCAAATCCCTGCAGATGTGTCACGTTCCACAATAAACACAATTGGGAGAAAACTATAATATTGTAGTTTTATTCACAGAGAATAAATCCAGAGATTCAGAGACAATCAGATTGTAAGAATGCACAGACAAACAGAAGGAGTTCGATATATAAAGAATAATAGAACAGTTGGACAATCTCAGTACAGAGAGGCAGCATGTGGTGCTGTGTTGATGAGTTTGATGAAGCAATAAAAATCAATTACTAGAAAATGACATGCAAATAAACACTTTTAGAATTCAGTCCACAAGTACCAGTGTTTCTGTGGGAGGAAATTATGGTTCACAGATTTAGCAGAAATAGCTGCAATCTTCAGTGCTCATGGACATCACATGTATATCCGACCCAAAAGAAAAGTCTGGATGATTAGCGAGAAAAGAACTGTTGCATTATGTAGATTTTAATAATATAGTAAAAATGTTTTTGACAGCCATAATTTAAAATATGCTTGATTCTTAACGTGTCAACAAATTTTTCTCAATCTGCACCTGGACCAGACCCAGTGCATTTTTTGGTTAAGACTATTCTCCTTACTTACACAGCAAAAGCAAAACATTTATTGAATTATTATTACAAAAAGGAAAAAGAGAGAAATACATACAGACTCATTGCCTTGTTAAGGAATCTTTCTACACAAACAGACAAAAAAGATATTTCGTCACAAAACCTTTTCCAGTGACTTAACTACTGACTCAGTGTTTCTTTAACATGGAATATGATCCCCACCCCACCTAGTAAAGCAATCCCCTGTGAAAATAAGCCTGTTTACAGCATCCACAGCTAAACAACAACCTTAATGTGCTTGAGGTCCTTATAACGTTTTATCTAACCGCTAAAAACACTTTTCCCCTGCTTTCTCATAAACAGCAGCATAAAAGTTTTTCGGAGTTAAGAAGGTTTCCTCTAAGAAACTATTCACAGGGCAGTATTTTTAGGGAAAGCAGAGGAAGATCTAACCTTTTTAGAAATATGTTTCTAACAGGTGTTTTTAACTGGTTGGCGGAGAAGATATTATTGCAGTAATTACTGCTGCCAGTCAATCTTTATTGGATTGATGTTATAATTTTAAAAGCGATTTCATAAGTGCTGAACAGTTACAGGCATTGTGATGGATTAAGACATTTATTGCTCAGCAAGTGTGGGTAACATTTTATATGTCTTAGTTAATACTTGTTTTATTCTTGCCAACCCTTCCTCTTCTGGGAAATGTTTTTTTTTTGTGCTTCAGTGATTGGAGAACTGCTTTTAGAGAGGCTTTTAAAATCATGACTGAAAAGCACATTACTTTTAGAATTTGTTCCTAAATTGGCCAATTAGGACCACCTTTTAGCTTCAGATGGCTTTGTGAATATGGCCCCCGCTCATTATTATTTCATGTACTCTTATTTGGGCTCATGAATTATGCACAAGACGTCATAAGTCTGAGAGTTTGGCACTGTGAGCGACCTGTGTGTGTGTGTGAGAGAGAGAGAAGTGGCTTCATGTGAGTTTGTATACTGTATGTCCCCAGTGTGAGACAGATAAGGGAAGGGACAGATTTGAAGCAGTCTGCAGTGACAGGAATATTCTCATAGATATAAAACAGGAAGGAGACAAGCCAGTATTAGAACCACAGAGCTCTAAGCCTCGTGGGTAAGTTTCTAAGTCGCAAACACAAACAAGTGCACAAACGCCATGCACGTGTCAGCGGAGGCAATAGATGTGTGTGTTTAATAATGTAACAGCTCGCCCCTTTTTCCTCTTTTGTGTTTCAAAGATTAAGCAAAGTTCCAGAGAGTGCAGTTACGACCCCACAGCCTATTCTGTGGTACTTAAGCATGAAGGGAGAAAGACAGACACGCACACACACCTATCTCAGTTCACAAATGCATATTTAATATCTGCAACTGCTTTAGTTGCTTGCAGAACTTTTAATCAGCTGTATCAGTGATGTAACGGAGGGTGAGTTAAACCATCATTTTAGATATAAAATGGATATACTGTAGATATAAACAAAGCACAAAGAACCCCACTCACATGAATTTACCGAATGATAAATCTCATCAAACTAATATCAGTTTAACAAGAATTGGAACAAAAGCAAACAACTATGCGTTTTGGCGAGTAGCACTGATTTGTAAATTAGAGTTTGTTTATAGCATAATATGCAGAGCTTCCACTGTAGGAAGGCAGTAGGATAGTTATTGTCATAGAGAGCTGAAGTCATGTCTTATTTGTTTGATCTGCACAAAAACAGAACTGTAAAAACAAAAAGCTATTGCTTTTTTTAAAGCTAGCATATGTCCCAAAATGTGTATCTTCTTTATAAACTATTCTTCTATAAAGGTAAGAAGGTGTCTGGATGAGGGACACTGAAGTCCACTTTCACATACTGCACCATGCCCCTCGACGGGCCTCTTCTGGAGGTCATGGGCTTGTGGGAAATGGTGTTTGCTAAAAGCTTCTAAAATTACACATCAATTTCACATAGATAATGAATGATTTTGAGTGAACTGCATGACATCCTGCTGATTAAGTTCCAGTGCTGTATTTCTAGTCATTTGCACCTCTATACCTCTATATAGGTGAACCCCATCCATCCATTTGTCCGTCTAGATGTCTGTTAGTTGACACATGATGAGTTGTGGGAGGACAGCCTGTAGGCTCATATTGACGCATCACTCTCATAACATGAATATCAATATTATATATAACTATATATCTATATTTGCCTCTGTGTGTGCATGTTTGAGAGGCAGAGTCGAATCCTTCGTGACATCCATGTTAATACCCATGTTTCCTGGGGGTGGAAAGGCGTATTGTAGCATGCACATACATTAGGGGTCCTGCCAGGGCAGTTTATTTGCTTGTAATGTGTTGCATCACTCTTCTTGGCAGACCCAAGGCTACAGAGAGACTGGCTGTATTCATTTCTCTGTGTTGTCTGTCCAGGCACACTCAGGTTCACATTATTACAGCACAGAACAACAACAGTCCGAGCACTACATCTTGTTTATTGCTGCTGTTGTATACATTTCTGGTAACTATGTTTCGGTGATTTCATAATTTCACTTGAACTGAAGGTTTAAATGCTCCTTTATCGGTTGAGAAACTTTCAACGGCCCCAAAACCAATTTAAACTCGATTGTATTACAGCAAAACTGCTCTGTCACCAATGTGAATGTTTTTTCTTAAATGCTGAAAGCCATTCAAAATGTGACGATGGCAACATTATGTTGTTTCTGTGACAGTGAATGAGAGAGGAATCTTATAAACCTCTCAGTATTTTATTCTACTCTGCTCAGAATCACTCTCCTGTGCACACAAGTTACTCTAGACCACCAGAAACCTCCACCGATAAATTGTTACGCTGTTGATGATGAGACGTTTGAATTAGCTTCGTCAAAGCTGTGGTATATGCGGTGACCATATTGCGATCCCTCTCACCAAAACACAGTGGCTTCATGGCAGCCTCTCTTGTCTTGTCTCCTTTTGGGACAGTGAGCAACATCATGGAACCAACTTGAATACCAAGATATGGAGGAGGATGAAGGAGAACGGGGGAGGGGGTGCTGATGTTTGGTGCTTTGGGATGCCTCTCATTAATTAAATGCTGCTTTAGGAAAACAATTAGAACCAGTGCCCACATTACCCAATGAGGAGAAAAATGACTCTTACAAGAAATGTAAAATGTAAATGTGAAAGGTCAAACTATGTTGTAGAATCGATGTAGCTCCTTCTCAGCCCCTCTGCTGCCTCACTGAGTGACACACTAATGGTACTGTAAGGCAGTTGCATTTTATGAAGTTAGATGGTTTGTCATGCCTATTCGTTCAGCCCGGGTCGCTAGTTTTCTCCATTTTGTGTTATTAAAGAGATAGCCATAACAATAGCCTAATTTACTGATAGGACACGTGTCCCGATGTGCTTATACAGTGCGAATTTGAATTTGAACCCATGATTACAGATCAAATATTTAATCTTTTATATGTTTAATCGTTCAAATTTTAAATAAAAAGTGACAGCTTTAAAGGCCAATCATCTGCAATTGTTGTCCACACAACAGTCGGCTTTGCTCCAGCCACACATAAAATTATACAGTCCTAAAATGGACAATGTTAATGCTTTTATAAGGAAAGTAAAGTTCAGTTCCATTCAGAAGAAAAGTACTGGTTACCATGTAAGTGCATGTAGCACAAAGGCGTTGATGGTTTAAGACACTTTGTAAAGATCATCATCTTCATCTTCCTCCTCCTCTTCGGTCGGATTCTTATCGATCGTTCGGATCTCCCTTGAAATTAAAATCCTACCAGGAGCTCCTCTAGTGATCGATCATCTTTCACAAGAGCGCAGGACTTCTGTGGGTGGACAGATGGGGATTTAGGGTTTATGTTATTGGGCAAATTGACAATTAAATGCTCTCTCTCTCTCGCTCTCTCTCGCACACACACGATCAGTTTGATTAATGGGTTTGCATTGATCTGTCTGTGGATAAATGTGATGATATCTTGCAGTAGGAGGTGGTCAATTATTCTCTCCAAGCAGTGGTAATTCTCTCCCAGAGATGCTGGGTTCTTATATTGGTCAAACTGTGTATGAGGTGACATTGACAGAGAGTGGAGACAGTAGGTTTTTTATTGCCTTGGCTGTTTAATTGGACCTGCTCGCCACAGCCTTTTAGAATTGTATCACATTTCATCACTCTTCACCTCTGTGTTTCATCACAGAGTGAAACATAGAACAAAACTCAACTAAAGGCAAACAAAAGTAAACTACTGTAAATTTTCTACACTCTTGCAGCATTCCCAGGATTACGTTTTATATCTAAGGGGCTCATTCCCACAGCTTTGTCCCTCGCTAATAAACCCAGGCTGTTGTGGACCTGCATTTCTTTACTCGTAGCAGCAACACCCGAACAAGCACAGTTTTGTTCTAAAGAAGGGGATTTGTGGAGGAGAGAAAAAGCAATCAGTGGTCAGATGCTGGGGGGGAGAGAGAGGAGGGAGGGGAAAAAAAGACCTCAAGGAGTCTGGGAGAAAGGCAGAGGGAAGTGATACAGATAGAGAGAAGTAGTTTAATTTGGCACGGTGTTCCACTGAGACACTTAATCACCTTCAATCCTTGTGGAAGGTGAAAGCAGGGTGTCAGAGGGTGTGAGGGGTTGGCTTTGGCCAGGTGGAGAAACCACAAATCTCCCACAAATGGCCCCTGAAAGCCTAGTGTGGGATTGCTGCTGACTGTACATCCTCTCATCCTATGAGTGACCTAGATCTTTAATACCATGTGATGTCAGGAATTTTTTTACTTTTTACCAAGATAAATTCCTGCACATAACACACACAAATCTCACAGTGTATCCCACACAAAGACTGACTTCACAACAGCAAAGTGAAAGGATAGAGGAAGATCTGTTGAGCTGTAGTCATAGCCCATCAGTCAAGACATTTATTTTGGCAGCGATTTTAATGACAATTAAAAATCAGTTAACAGCTAATTGCTCTGTTAAATGTCCCCGGTCATTTGGTAGGCAACTTAACAGTGATGAATAAGGTCATGTTTTTCCTCTTAATGGCTTGATTATCACTGGTTACAACAAACTTATGTGTTAGAGGACATAGATGCAGTGGGAGGACGAGGAAGGGGACAAAAACTACTCGCCAGTTCCTTGTTTCTTCTCTTGTTAAAGGAGTCACTAAACCTCTGGAGATTTGATTATGCATTGTGAGGAGCATAAAGTACATGCAGTTTCCTAGCCACAAAGAAATCCCCATACATGTGACTGAGGTTAGTATAATTATGTTGGCTAGAGATTATGGTAAGAAGATAATGCTAAGAATAAAAAAAAACACTAAGCCAGACATTTTAAGATGTAAAGTTTCTTTGCAGTCTGGGTAAACAGCAATGGAGTTTAGGGATTAAGAGACAATCCAGTATAAGAAACAAGGATTTAGGATCATAGAAACAGGTGGTCTAGAAAGCTGCAATGGTAAATATTCACTATGTTGGGATGTATGAGTGAACACAAATGACCCAAACCTGTGATGTATACATGCCACCAAAATGTTTTCATATGATAAGAGGGGCACAAGAAAGATGTCGCTTAGCATGACCAACTTTGCATTTTGTTTTCATTCCCTCTCTTAAAATACTTATAAGTGATCTGCTGACAACAGAAACACAGGAAATTGCCCAGATCAAAATTGACATCAGTTTACATTGACACTATATCAACACAAGCAAGTCAGCTGTATGTGTGAGATGACGGTAAGAAAAGACAAAACCAGTCAATGAACCACTTAATTCACCATGATGTTGACACAGCTCGGCTTATATGGGTCAAGAACCAAAAATACCCTGATGACATCATCTGGGTTATTTCTCAGACTTCAGAAAGCTCCCTCCAGGTCCTGAAGATGAGTAGTACTCTGAGTAAACTGACCTTCATGTGTAAAATCTGTGGAGTGCCCCTTTAAACACAGACTTTAACAACGACAAACTGGTTGTGGACAAACACCTGGCAAACTATGTTCTGCAGCCTGCATTTGAAGGTGATATTTTCTTTAATTTTATTTGAAGAAGCAGAATCCAGTAAACTTCATAGTCAGTTGCTGTCTTGGTTCTTCCAGGAAGCATCTTTTCACTAGCCCTAGAGACTAGCATCATTTACCTCAAGTTCAAGATCAACTCAGTGAGATAAGGGAGGGACCAAGACAACACTTCTAACAAAAAAAAAAGAAAAAATTCAAAATTCAAGAGTCTGGGTCAACAAAACAGTACTTTAAAATGCCAGTGACTGCCTTGATATTTCTGTTTTGGATAAATCAGACTAAACTGAATGAAACACTTCTGTAACCATTTATAGATAATGTAATGCCTACATTTTTTTTGCCTACAGACTTTTGTAAACAATTGTTGTTTTGTGGGTTTTTTAAAAATGTGATCAGTACGTCTAAAACTGATTTTGGCCTGTTGCCATTGAAAGAGGCATTTGTATATTCACCGTGTGTGTGTGTGTCTGTGTGAGAGAGAGAGAGAGTAAATTATTTCACACACACACACTCAGAGTCACACTTTGATCAGAGGTACAGTGGCATCTGTCCCATATGGTTGTCAGCCACAGCGGCTCTATTTCCAGGGGAGCATATGTGTCCACCTAGCATGGTCCAATCCTGTTTTTTCCCCCCTTCTTTGATGTTACATAACACCATGTTTTTATTTCACTCAAACTGTGAACTATTATGCAAATTTCTAATTTCATTGTTTTGCATGACACATTTAAATATGTTTGGACTGCTACAGTATGCCCCTAAAGTCCGATAAAGGGATGCGTATTGTCATTTTTCATTGTCTGTGGGGAACATTTCTTGCACAGTTTCTGTAGAGCTGGTTGGGATTTAACACCTTGCTCAAGGGTGCTTCAGCAGGGCAGAAGTATACTGACATGTGGCTTGATCCTGGGTGTCTCTTACCCCTATAGACCACCCTACCGGCCTGCACAGTGATCACCAGAGCTGGACGTCACGCTGCACCTGCTGTCCTTCTCTCTGCCAGGGGGTATCAGCGGGGTTTATCCAGCTTGATGAAGGTGCAGATGGCCAACAGAACAAAATGCCTCATGTGCCTCTGTTTGCAAAACCACTGAGTCACACAATGTGATTCACAAATGAATGACTTTGATTTCTTCTGTGCCAAAGAAAGTATCAA
The DNA here is from genome assembly GCA_036024295.1 of Nannoperca obscura. Classification (NCBI taxonomy): domain Eukaryota; kingdom Metazoa; phylum Chordata; class Actinopteri; order Centrarchiformes; family Percichthyidae; genus Nannoperca; species Nannoperca obscura. The sequence goes on along the minus strand of JAVQJL010017616.1, from coordinate 14,913 downwards.
GAAGAAAAAAAATAAAAGACATCTGTTCATCTCAGGGTCTGACATGAAGTCCTTCATGGTGACTCTCATCTCTGCGGTGTATTTTAACATTGTTTTCGTTTTAAAGCTGCAACTTTACTGATTTGGCTCACTCTCATTAATCTCGCTAAACTGTAGACTGACAAGCAGTTAGCATCTAGCTGGTGAACATAGTGGAGCATTTAGCAGCTAAAGAGACAGATATTTTCCCCAGGAGGTGGTGGAGACCAAAAACAGAGCTTAAAGGAGAGTGAATATGTATCTATATATAGTGTAATGGTAACATTTTTTATTTATCAGGTGTCCAGAAATATGACAAATTAATGTAAATGCTGTGTCTGCTAAAAGTACATACTCAATTGTTTGGTAACATGTTCACTATATCAACTTTGTAAGGTGATAATATTTCATGGTCATGTTTATAACTTGTTTCACTGTCCCAACACATATTGCAAGACCAAATGGTCAATCAGCACTATATTTATTCAGTGGCCATCACGGCAACCCCCAATCACTGTACTAACGTTACAGTTAGCAGGGTAGCTGTAGGATTTGCATCTTCGGTCTGCTGATAAGAACATCATGTCTCATGATGTTATGTAAATGATTTAGATGCTATATGCTTTGTGTAAGACATCGTCCTCCTCCTCTTGAACAGTGATGCTTTGAGTATATTGTGCATAAATTATAAATGTGCAAAAATGATGAGCTTAAACTGGATTCCTTCTACTTTTATGCATCCATTAAGAGATATATCCACAATCAGAATGCCACCATGAACAGCACCATACGTTTGGATCTTGATAACATCTTGACTTTATGACTATATAAATTTGTGGGTGATGACTTCCAATAACTGTATAGCAGCAGACTAATCATGGACGCTTTGGCTCCAGGAAAGGCTCATATGGTACTTTATTGATTGTGAATACAGTAAAAGTCAAATCAAGTCTTGCAAGCAGATGAGTTTGGTTCAATTAAAGCCTTCATCAATTTCTGTGTCAACATAGCTTCACATTCCAGGTGGTATTAAAGGGGCTATCAATTGCAGCCACTCTTTTTATTGCTTTGAATGTGGCACTTAATCAACACACCTACACTCTCACACAAGCTGCTGCACTTAAAGACATTCTCTATTGGGCGTACGGCTAAAGAACAACAGGGTTAAGCAATCAAACCTGTTAACAACACCTGTGTTATGTGACATCATTTAGTTTGATTAAGGTTTGATTGATACATATTTTTTAATAAATCTGTATTAACAATGCAGAAAATGCTGAGAACAAAAGAGACAGATCAAATGAAGATCTAAATATACCAATACAACTTTTGAGTCATATGCAATAACACTTTCAGAACAAAATAGGGAGAGAAATGTCGGCACCAGATAAACAAAAAGTATCCTCTCTCATCAAAGTGTTACGTTGCTATGACTACACACCTAAAGCTCTTACTTATGAAAGTAATTTCATTTGCAAATGAAACCAACACCACCAAAGCTAATCTTGAGAGGGTAGACAACAGCTTCCACTGTGCCTGTGGTTTATGTCATACATATTGTTAAAAGTTTGATAAAAGTAAAGTAAGCACTCCACCTTCTATCTCATGGACTCTTTCGAGTGGTTGTTGTAGCTGGAATCATGTCAGAGAGTGCATGGGTGGATCAGCATGTGGGTGAGCGCTTGCCAGGTAGAGAAAGAGATTGCTGTCTGTAGGTGGAGGTGAATTCTGTGTTTAATGCATGGAGAGTCAGTAAAAGTGCAACAGAGAAAGAGAGAGGGAATAAAAATGAAGGTGAAAGCTGCTCAGCTTTGCCAGAGGATCAGCATGTGGCTCATTAGCATACTTGAACCAGCATGACTCTATTTGGACAAAGGTGCATGTTTTTCCTTTTTTTTCTAAGCAGACTGTATGAACACTGTACAGTAATTTGTTGCTCATTTGTGATCAGTGAAACTAAAATACAAAACGAAGCTTTGAGCTAAACATACCTTTTCCCCTTGAGCTAGCAACCTTTGATTTAGGATTAGCCTCACTACACCTTTCCTTCCCAACAATGCTGTGAAATATTAAAACCACCTGCACAGAAAAGTAACAGAAGAACAGAAATTAAAGGAGAGCAACAGTAAAGAGGAGCAATGAGATAAAAGATAAGAAAGGCAGATGGGGGAAGTAAAGCGTCAATTAGGAGAGACATGGGTGAGATGGAAGGACAGCAGGATGCCCTGCGGACAGAGGGCATAGAAGGAGATGTAAATCTGGTGTAATGTGCAGAAAGAGGTCCTCAGGTGTCCATAACACCACACACACACACACACACACATACCATGCCCATAACTCAGGAGGTAGAGTTGTTGTGTGTGTGTGCGCTCACAGTATGTGGCTATAAAAGCACATGAAGCTGGAGGGGGAGTCTGTGGGAGACGTGTTTTATGGAAGAAAAAAAGCGTATTTTATGGGATGGCAGATTACGGAGTCTTAATGGGAGATGTGTGATCAAACATAGCTGGTTGGCATATTACTGCTGAGGAGTGAACAAGAAATGTGTCTCCTTTCAGTTCACCTTGCTCTGTGGGTAAAGGAATATTTCCACCACTCATATAATATTTGTGTTATTTTATTACAGCCTTCTATTTGGTGACATGAGCAAACTAGTGTGTGTGTGTGTGTGCGTAGGAGTGTAGTGCTGCATATATGGCATCCATTATGTCGATGTGGCCTTTGGTCAGTGTAATCTTTCTGATTTAAAATCCTATATAGAATGAGGACAGGATTCCAATCAGAGCAGACCAGTTAATTGAACCAAGACTGATGAATAATATTAAAATAATTATGTTTATTGATTGTGTGTTAGAAAGGAATCTAGGCAAATGCATATTTTCAGATAGAGGAGCTCTTTGTGAATTTTATTCCACTCCACAACCGTAATATGAGGAAGTTTAGACACTGTAGAGGGGATGAAAAATATGGTTTCAAGTGACTGAGGATGAATTGAACTGGAGCTGTTTTTTCAGTGGACTGACAGGTTAGATGGACTGCCTGGACTGTATTCCCCTGTGAGGGTTCGATGATAATGATAATAACACGGGAGGTTGGTGTAATAGCTAGGAGAGGAGGTGGGACATGAAAGTGCAGCACAGCACTGAAAACTGCAATCAAAAAAGACAAAAAGACACACTCACAAAAGTGGGTGTCAGAGCAGGATTAATACACAAAATAAATTGGCAATAAGTCTGGACATAAGTCTTCTTGACTGAGATGTAGCTAAACTGGATTTCACCTATAATACCTCTGTCAGGGTTTGACATCATTATGTTTGACAGTTGATTCTTGAACGAGTTAGGAGAGAGGGGGTACAACTTTAACATCAGGTTTTTTACAGTAATTTCCTATAACATGCTCAGCCTGGACTCACTTCCCATTGAAAGATGAAGAGTTATATTAGCTGTAGGGTCAAACGAAACAACATTTTTTAAACGTCTTTACAAAATGTCACAAACACTTTTGTGACACGTCCTGTCGTGCTGTGACTTTTATTCTCCATCATTCTCGTCCCTAACTCCTGACCTTTTTTGCTCCTATGAACATGAGCACGACTCTTTTTCTTTCTTTCTCTCGCCTTCTTCTTTTCTTTGAGTTGAGCTCTGCCAAAAAAATGGCTCGGCATCCTGCTCTGAAAGTCTATTGTCATCTTATCTTGAAACCCATGCACATTGCACATGCAAGCAAAAGCAGAACCAGAAAAAGAAAACACTGACACAGACATGCACTCACAAGACACTCAAGACTGCTCAAAGCTTGCAATATAACATGATGAGGAGCGATTTGTGATGTCATGTGAAGAAATTATTATAATTATTTGAGACCAAAGAAATGTAAAATATGTTGTGCATTATGGTTTATTCTGTTCTGTTCTTTTCTACTCCATTCTATTTTGTCTCTCTGGCACACACACTTACACGCAAACAATCTGAATCAAGCAAAGAGCCCTTCCTCTTGTTTGAGAAATTGCTGTCATGAGCAATCAAAAAAGATGAAGAAAGGAAACATGACCTATTTCGAGTCTTGATTTGAAGGCATTCTTTTGCCAACCCTCATGGATATTTCATACGGGAAAGAAAAAGGTGCAGTGTGTGTGTGTGTGTGTGTTGTGGGAAGGATTGAGATCAGAGTGCTTGCATGAGTTATAAGCCGGTTTGGAGGATAGTAGATGGTCGCTTTTGTTCAAAAGAAGATCCTGAAAATGCCAAAAAAAATAGTCCAAATCGTAAAAAACACGCAAATGTGAAGCGTAATGTGAAGCTTTATAAGCGTTGTGTTTTGGTTTCTGCCCGTAGGAAGCCAGAACTTTCTCATTTGCACTCTTTTTAATTGAATTATAACAACACAGTAAAAAGGAATAATCTGTTCCCTCAGCTTTGAGTTCATTCACTCATAATATGTCCTACATAAAATGTACTGATATGGATGTTGTTGCATTGGATGAGAGAAATACACAATGCAGGCTGCTTCCTTTGGGTCTGCTGCACCATTAGACATAATGGAAAAATAGCAAATGTTGAACTATCCGAAGTGAAATGAGACAGCCCTGGTGACAGCAGCTGCAACATGCACTAGTATCTCTGCATTTTATGGTGAAGAAAAATTTGTTCACAAATAATTTGTGATTAATAATTTAAGCAACAAATAACACCATTCGGCTGTGCAATCTGTCTCCGTGATAACTAGTTGACAGATAAACAAACAATAGAGCATTTTGCTGTAAGCTCCACGAAGATGATTACAAGGACGTTGTTTTAGAAGTTGTTTAATAGAATGGCAACATTGTACAAAGCTCCACTGTAATGGCAAGCTAATGAACAATTTACTCGTATGTGAAATATCCGTATTCTGTCCCCACAATTTGTTTTCTGTACAAACATAAAAGTCATTTAGTTTTAATTTAAAACATTTCAAGTTAATCAATCCATGTACCCACACACTAGATATGTTGTAAATGTTGACAGCGTCTGACAGATGGAGTCCTTTACAATTTCATTTCTAACTTTAATTGGACCTTTGGTATAGGCTGAAGCAATTAGTCAATTAATTCACTATATGATGGACAGAAAATTAATTGGTAACAATTTTGAGTGTTTAAGTAATTTTGAAATGCAAATACAATGACCTGGTACAAGCTTCTCAAATGTGAATATTAGGCTTATATAATAATAACTGGAATATCTTTAGGTTTTGGATGGTTGGTCAGACAAAACAAGCAATTTGAAGATGCGCCATTGTTCTTTGGGAAATTGTAATGTGCATTATTTACAACTATGCAGTGTGCAGATTAATCAATAATGAACATAATCTTACGTAGGAGTAAATCAGTAACAGTAAAAAGCAGACAATATGGATTGAATTTAATTAGAAAAAGAGTAAAAATAGAAATTTACCTTGAAGCAGCTACTGCTGCAGCCACACACATACACACACACACACACACACACACACACACACACCATTGCAAAACAAACTGTCAGGCATACAAATATAAAGTAGACATTTCTCCCCCTAAGACACTTCAGGCAGATAAGTGCAGCGGCAGCTGAGACGCTATCTTTGTGTTTACGGGTTCCATTCAAAGCGGCAATCCTCATCTCCACACATCCAATATTTTCTTGGCCCTCTGGAAATCACTGTGTATTGATGGATTGTGTATGAGTGACAATTCTAGGCCATGGTCTAATAACGTTAAGTTTTGAAGCAATGAAAAGGGAGAACTGCACCAAGTCTGGCTGGGTCCATTTAACATAGTGAAGACTTTCTAAATCCTTTACTTAATTTGAAGTCGGTTTTGCAGCCAGTATGTGTTATGTAAGATCCTGTCATTGAGAAGCTCAATTAGATGTGTCACATCTAATTTGGATTCTGAAAAGTAAACTTTGATGCCTACAGAGGCAGAGACAGTCAGCATGGACCCATATTTATTTGTTATCTATGTAAGACCTTTTTTTTCCACTTCTGATGTACCATTAACAAATCACAAAACTAGAAATCGTTTAGAGGAAATATTTAAGGAACATTTAAGGAATAAACTTACACCATGTTTTGGAGCATTTGTGGCAACGCTCACAACACAATACATAATCAATGTAGTACATCCACTGGGATCCACACAAACCTTTTGTGTGAAGTCTAAAATGTATGATTGTACACACCAACAAACATCGTGAACACACCTATGTATGTGGAGTATACTGTAAACAGATCAGTGGGAGTGCTCATTGTCCGTTTTGAGATATATCCTGCCTGAAGCATAAAAACATGCTTCGGGTTGCAGTTTTGAACCGTCATGCCAATACAGCTCACTGAACCAAAGAAAAGAAAAAAGATAAATGTAGAAAGTGTGTGTGTTTTGGGTGGGGGGTGGGGTGGGGGCAGTGGAGGTGGATGGGTTTCCCTCTCTGTAGTCTGGCTGCAGACCTTTTTGAACAGCCCTGGGTTCAGAGCCTCGTTTGTCATGCGGACAGCTCTGCCTATGGCTCTGGTACTCTGCGTATGAGTATGTGTGTGAGTGTGTGTGCGTGTGGAGGGACGAGCGTGAAGAGACAGCATCTGCATATCCCGGAACTCAGTGGCATTCTCCCGTGCTCTCTTGATCAGAGGTTTTTTTGGGATTTTGTTTGAATAATGCAAGATATGAAAGATGGGATTCATTCATGGCCAAAAATAGCAAAAGCAGAATGAACCCCCTCAGGTGTGACTGTGTGTGTGTGTGTGCATGCTCGGTTTGTGATGGTGTTTGTGAAAACCTATTACAGCTTATGGGTTAGAGTGATAGCCTGCTCACAGCTTTAGTGACTGATGTGTGTGTGTGTGTGTGTGTGTTTGTGTGTGTACGTTACGCATGGTTCACAATCTATGGCAAAGCCTTGGGTAATTAGAAAAATGCTATCACACTACGTGCCTACAAGAATAATTTGTCAATGTTTCTCTAGTGATCAAAGCGCAAATCTCTTTGCATATAAATGTATGGCATTAACATTAATAGGCCTGAACATTTTCTGTCTAGCGCTGTATGAACATACAATACTTGTTTGTGTGTGCCTGACTTGTGTGTGTGTCTGTGTTCAATTATTATCTACTACCCAGAGCCCTCTCTTTAATGCTTTAATGTTTGGTTTCACTATCTCGGTGGGGTTAATCTGTACGTGTGTGTTTGTGCAGACGTGTGTGCATGTCTGTTTGACTGTGTGAAACTCATCAACTATGCCAACAATTTCCTCAGAGTACAGTGTCAACAAAGGCTATCTGGGGACCAGTCAGCCACCTATTGAGAGATGCACCTGGGTGTTTTTTTCCCAGTCACAGCAGGAAGGCTTGATGTACCTGTCTGGCATGACAACTGTGTGCACGTCAGTGTGTCTCACACTGTCGTCCTCAAAAGACATTATATATTCATGTTGCTTACTTGCGTTTACACCCTCTCCCCCGCGATGGATGACTCTTCATCCTCCCATCAATGCATGCGTGTGCATTCATGTGAGAGGAAGTGTGTGTACTTTGTATATGAATGGTTCATTTGCAAAAACTATATATATATAAGCACTCCAGGGAATATCAAACTGGTGTTTTTTACCCATTTTCAGATACTTTTGCAAATGAACTCCTCATACAGACTTAGCACAAGAGCATGAGGGACAGAGTGTGACGGGGTATGCAAATTGTTGGACCCAAAAGCAGACTGTAGACACTGGGTCGGAATGAAAGGTTATAGAGGTATGAGCCGGGAGAGCAGGTTGAGGAGTGCGGTGGCAGGCAGGAGGGTGGATAGTTGATCTGAAGCACAAGAGAAACGCTTTAGAATTCTTTGACAAATAACACAAGGAAGAACTTAGTTGCCTGAACAATCTGGTAGTGAGCGGAGGAGAAGCCGGTGTTGATATGCTGCAGGCAGATGGACTGACGAGAGGCAGGTGAGCATACTGGCAGAGGTGACGGTAGAGCCACACCCACGGCAACACACAGACAAACAGAAACAGAGACAGAGGGACACAGGGTAGGGGATAAAACAGAGGAAACACAAGGAAAACAAAGTGGCATGGCACTAGCCCTGACACAGAGAACAAGACGGGGTGAAAAAAGACGAAAAGCAGCCGAAATCATCCACATACTTCATAAGACGACAAGACAAGTGCTGAGATAATGATAATGTATTTTCTCCTTTCCTATTTCTTCCTGTCTGTCTGTCTCAGTCTGGTTCTATTTTTAGGCTCTCTGTTCTGTATTGTGGTTATTATAGTCGTTCAGAACAACAGCATGAACACCTGTAAAAGCCTCTCAACACAATAGCCCAACAATAAATCCTACCTTTGTAAAATTCAAACATGTGATGATCTCAGTTCCAATGAGTGGTTTAATTCTGGGTTCCGTTCCAGGTTGGAAAAATACCCAGTTTGGCTAAGATCTGATGCTAGGATTTATTCATCTTTGATTTCTCATCCCTAGTTTAATAACCACAGAGCAATGCACCAAACAGTTAATTACCTGGCCACTTATTTTATAGCCAGCACTAACTATTTCAAAATCACAAATGTTGCTGGTGGCAGATTATATTAACGATAGACAATTAACGTTAAATGAGTACTCCAGTACAGCAGCATTATATTGCACTTGGATAAAGTTGATGACATGATTGGGGTTATTTATCAATGAAATTTGGATACTTAAAGTACTCTCTGCAACTCAGTTTCAGCACTTGGCCAAAGATTGTATTGTAATTGAATAGAAAACAACACGCTCAAGGATCAGCAAGACCAACACAGTCCCAGTCAACAGAGTCATTTCTTTTGTATTTTTTATAGAAGTTAACTTCTTCATAACTTTTATTTGATATTGTTGTGGATATGTGTTTTGAGCATAGCCAGTTTTAATTATTGACAGCTACTGCTTGTAGTCAATGAGACCTCTACTGTCTCAGGCGTGACGTCTTGCAGCTGTTGCATTTGTACAAAAAACACACTTGATCTAACAGGACAATTTACAGTTGACTGATGCTGCAAAATGCAACATTTAATGCCCCTTTCAGGTACAGATCACTTTTGCAATTTTTGACAAGTGAATAATCCTTCACACTGTCATCAACAATGTGCTTTCTTGACAAGTTGCATGCATTCTACAGAACGCCAGCAACAATACATCCTAAACACTGTGATCTCTGTTATCGTTTGTCATGCACTTGTTTCTTCCTCCCATTACACTCTGTAGTTTCCCTTTTTTCCTGTTGATATTTTACCCACTTCCTCCTCTTCCTGCTCAATGCCGTCTTGGGTCTGTGGTTCAGTATTTGGATGTTTCGCTCCTGCTGAGAGATTAATTAGCTATCTACCTCTGAGATTGGTGTAGGTACCTCGTGGCATCCTTCATTTTCTCTTGTCATTTCTCTCTCTCACACTCACTTTCCTTTCTTTTTTTGTACTTTGTCTCATTTTTGTCCTCCCAGTCTGAGATTCATTGATCTATATGATATACTGTAGCAACGATGACATACTATAAACACATTTCAGCGTAAATCTAATGGACTGTAGCTTTGCATGTGTTGAGAAAACCACATTTGATAGCTACTTGATGCACTTGAGGAAGGCTGTGTTATTGAACAGTTAATCCGTATTCAAACCATGAGCTCGCCTGCAAGACGTACATGCTGCATGTACTAATGATGTACATCATAGGTCACCAGAGACAAAAGCTTAATCCTTTGTTGATAAAAGGATCAATCTATCTGCTAGAGGACAAGATCAAGAGGGTTCAGAAAGATTTGTAGTGTTATTTGACACATTAAAGAAAGGTTAGAGCTCAGATTTGTGTCATACGAGCAAAGCAAAGGGAAACAAATTAGAAATGAAATGTTTCCCCCCTTTTCCTTAAATGGAAAGTCAGTGTCAGACCCTTAGGTTGGAAGCACTTAGCACGCAAAAATACAGCTTTACATAATTTTATGCTCTTGGAAAAACTAAGCTGCAGCAGTTCCTTGCTCTTTCTCCATAACTAACAGCACTCTATTTTAAACTTTAATGCGCTTCCAGAGTGAGTCGACAGCAGAGTAAATGCTGTGGGAGGAGGTCTTGTCAGGCTATGTTAACTAAGAGCTGTGGTAAGAGAGAAGACAGCAACACAGTTCGTCAGTTCGGCTGATGAGTTGCATATTTTACGCTTTATTTGGTTAACATGTCTTGTAGATGTTTTTCGAATGGGTTCCAGCCTTACCGGATAACCATTGAAATTCAGCACAATCTCCTATGAGATGATTGGATATTTAGACACAACCATAGGTTGGAAATTGCATGTAGAAACAGGCGGTGGGTGGAGAGAAAAAGCAGCAGAAGACATTGTTTTCCTGTAGCCTTTTTATATAGGCCTTTGCCTCAATCTCATGATATGGATAAAACTAAGCTAGAAACCTGCAGTATGGGAAAAAAAACAGTATAAGCTTGTGAATTTTTCAAGGTTTCAGAGTCCATTACTTTTCATGAAGTGCATGAAGAAGATTGAAATATTGAAGTTCCTCTACATTTACAGTTTTTTCCACACATTACAGTCTGCAGGTGCAATGCCTTGCCAGTCTAGCTCTCTTATGACATAAAAGTTTAAGGTTTAAGGACAGGGACCTGCAACCGTGCAGTAAATACTGTAGTGAAAATCAATCCAAATCTTCTTTCATGTATTTACTAGGACAACAAATTATCATTAAAGTAAAGTAATACAGTCAGCTAGAGTAGGCTGTTTTGAAGTAGAAACAGTTTATATTTTCTCCTGTATTGCACCTGTATGAAAAAAACAGAATTAGGGATTTATTATCTGCAGCGCATGAAAGAAAATGTAAACTCCTCAAATAGTTCTATTCTCAACTAGTATATTTTGTTTTTATTATTTACCTCAGTAGCAGAGAGAACAAATCCTTTATTTGGGCTTACATTTCTTTTTCTATTCCTCAGTGAATACAAACTCAAAACTTCCTTCATGTTTAGCTGTTGTCTTCAAACATTCAGTAAAAAGTAATTTTCCGTCAGTCATGTCAGGTGTTCTACTTTTTGGCCTGAATGATGTTAAGCCACCATAAATGAAACTCATCAGTTCTTCCAGGGGTATCACATTAAAAGTCTTGCAACCTCCCCTTTAGAGGTAAGCCTTTAATGTGAAAAAATGTTGAGGAGAAACACAAGGCTTGACAGGCCTGTCATGCCTACAACATACAAATACAATTGCTGTTTGGGGCAGGGGGTTATGCTACTACTGTTGACATGAGGATGTTGTGACACATCCACCAAAGACAATGATACAACCTACATGACTAAGACTCACTGACCTCTATGTTAACAATAGACTTTCAGCTTCAGTTTCACTGTGACTAAAAGCTTTACTGTTGTGGTGCCCATGGCACAGCACAGAGGCTTTCCCAGGGAGACAACATGTGGAGTCACTTCACTGGTTGTGTAATCTAATGATTGCTCCCATGGTGCACGTAATCTAAATCTGAGTGTGTGTGTGTGTGTGTGTGTGTGTGTGTGCTAGAGTACTGGCACGTTAAACACTGCTGTACATACATATTACCTGTACAGTCCAGTGTTTGTACACCAAAATAAAAACAGAGGAAGAACTCTTCCACCATTTGATCATCCATCACACAAACCATGAACAATGTCATAGACACCAAAAACAAACTTGTGTTTGTTGTTACATATGGATGTTCACTCTTGTGCGATCAATCCAAATGATAACCTTCCGTTTTCAATCAAGCTGATCCCATTAGTGCTGAGTGCGATAAGTGTAGCTAAGCCCTAGTGTGATTGCAGGGATTGAGCTTTGGCAAAAATAATTAGAGATGATTACTGTGTAGTCACACAGACGACATCCTCTCATCCGTTACTTTAAGTTGCGTCCTTTGTTGAATCCTCTCTCTAACACAATAAGATAAAGCTTCACTGAGATTACGTTCCTCTAAGATCATTGGCTGAAAATGTGTTTGTTGTTGCTCTTTGTTTTTGTGCTGTATTTGCACCTAGACAAGATTGGACAAAGCATCTTTTATTCCACCCTCCTCATGAGCCCCTTTTCTGTTCTTTATACAACTTCTCTGGCCACAGTTATATTTTTCCTCTCTTTTCTCCTCATTTTCATTCTGTAATCTCATTAGAATACAATTATCTTTGTTCTTTAGCTCATTTTATGTAGCCAGCACTTGAAGGTTTGGGGAATCCACAATGCTCTCTTGTCTTTCTTTTCTTTCATTTCAGACATCAAATTTCAAAGGAATATGCTCTGGAACATCTCCCAGCTGCTTCTATACTTTTTTTCCCTGCTAAAGGCAAATAAAACAAACAATACAAGGGTCATAAATCAGTAACTGAGCGGTGCTATGAACTGTTTATTAGATGGTATATACATAGCTTATAGATGGCTTAGAGGGAGAAGATTGACATTGATTGTTAATGGTTAAGATCCTTATTTGGTGACTGCTTAGTGGTTATTGATAAAGCTCTGTAAATGCACCAAGCTTTGACTTAGGTTGTCCTTTCATGTAAACTCTTGTATTTTGATTTACAATTTTTACTCGTCCAAACAAATATTGCAGTGCAAACACAGTATGTGAACATACACACACACATGCACATAGTTGTCGGAGATCACATGGACAGTGTGCGCAACGGAAACTCCACATTATCTCATAACCTGTGAGGGATCCTTGTGAGCGAAATCACTATAAACCTGTACTTTAGTCTTAACATACTTTCTCAGGGTACAGCGGGTCAGGCAGAAAGCACTGACATAAAGAATGGGAATGGGAGTGAAAATGAAGTAATCTAAATGGCCTTTTCACAACTACATCTTATGAAACAGCTAAATATTCCATTGCAGTGGTGTTTCAAAGAATTCAGATAAATTAGTCCCTTTGTGCCAGGGAAAAAGCCCCGAGAAAGTCAGTCAGTGTGTATTATCCAAAGGCCAGTGAGCACATTAAGTGAGTAAATGCCATGTGTAAATGGCTCTACCACACGCCCCTGTACTGCTGCCATGCCATTTTAGCTCTGATGGGGGGAGAGGAAATGAGCCCTTATTTTCCTTCAGGCCATCGGGAGCTGGCAGATTGGTCAGGTGACTGCATGATTGACAACTTAGCGGTCAGACCCCACAGATTGCCAGCCTGCCAGACAGCCCTGAGGAATGACAGATTTTGGTCCTACAGTAATAGCTCAAGTGGACATGCGGTTGTTGACTGAATGTTTGCTGCTGACATTTCCCTCTGTTTGGATGCCTGTGTACAGTGACAGAGATTAGATTTCTATCCAGATTATTTTTTTAATATTGTGTTTTGATGCAGAATTACAAATACAATCGATCTAAATCTCTTTAGCCATTTATTTGCATGGCTGTATGGATGGGGATGTCAGCCAGTTGGTTGATCGGCTGGTTGGTCCATCGCTCTGGTCTAGACTGAAAGGAACTATTGGATCGATTCGCCATTCAATTTTGCCCTTCAACATTGCTGTAGATGGTGACGGCACTTCAATACTTAAAGAAAAGATGAGCTTGTTGTTGGATCAGCTAGTTCAAATACAATAAATACTGTAAACTACTGAAGTGCTTCAACTTCTTTGCTTTACTTCAACGACACAAACGTAAAAAGGTGTAGCTAAAAGGTCAGCAGGTTATGAGAAAAACGCCACATATAATTCCTCTTTAAGAAATATTGATGCCTTACGATACTTTTTCTGCTCACACAACTGACCAGTTTACAAGAATAGTTAGAGTACCAACCTCTAAAACTAAAGCCAGTACGAGACAAGGCGATTCTCTTTATCTGTACAGAGCTTGGCACAGCTCCATCCTCATCAAGCAGCAGCCATTGCTCTCTCTGTATTTCACAGGCCAGTGACCAGCCAGTGACTTTCATCTGTGAAAGCAGCTGATATCTGTTCCCTCATTCCACTCTTCTTCATCCGCGACCCCATTCTCTCCATGTATAATAGTCTCCTCTCCGCCGCACAACGTGTAACTTCCCTCTCCTACAGCTCGTTTATCAAGAGGAAGGGGAAGCCTCCTCTCTATGGGCTTCCCAGGGGAGGAGAAGCGGGGGGGGGAGTGAGACAGAGTGGAACTGTTGATAGCGATACACTTCAGGATGGCTGTGGTTCAGCAGAATAAGTAATGCAGAGACTGATGAGTTTGTATATCTTAGTAAGAGTGGAGCGTCTAACAGAATTATTAGAAAATAGTACAAACTCAGAAATACAGGAATTATGGTTCTCAAAAGATACATGGAAATGTCTCAGTGGGTCTATCCAGAAAACGGTGTTATGGGAAACAGTAGGTTGCAGAGGAGCCTCTAACTTTCTACAACCAAGGATCAAGAAAGATGTCAACTCCTGTCAGAGCATGGGTTTGAAACTGGAAAAAAACTGTTGTACTAAAAATCTGTATAAAAGAAAAAGCCATGCAAGTGTTTCCTGGGTCGATTTTATGTTTGTGTATTATTTGCATCCATTCAGGTTGATATTACTTGTTACAATTGTATTTTTTGTTTGTTTCACTTTGCATGTATTTGCTTTGCATTTGCTCTGTGTTTATTTTTTTCCTTAATTGTATTTTGGTTGGTGTATTCGTTACTCTATCCTGTGTTTAAAGCTCACCCTTAATTACTAATTGGATTGTTTGCACCTGTGCTCTCCCTAATTAATTTGACAGGGATTTTGCAAGTACCATTCCCTGCGAGGCCCACGGTGGCAACAGAACTATGTGTAACCCCGGTCCCGTGTAGCTAATAAATATGGCTAACCGTAATTAGGGTGTTGTAGTACAACGAGACGGGGCCTGAGTTCGTCTGAAAATAGCTCTAATAAAAAGGTGATAACACAG
>JAVQJL010017596.1:0-12792 GCA_036024295.1 Nannoperca obscura | reverse complement strand
ATTTTTATATATTTAGGGAAAGTAAATTCAAAATTAAATTAACTTTTATCAAATTATGATCATGATTTATGTTAGGCCAGCAGAGAAGGCCTTGCTGGCCCTGACGGCCCACCACTGGCACATTCGTACAAGATGTTTCCAGAGTGATGGTCACTTGAAAAGCCATTCAGATCCATAAGTGATTCAAAAGTGCATTATAAAGGCTTGATTCAAGAATGTTGGAGGCCAAAACATGTTGGTTCTTTATACGTGTAGCTCCATTAACCGCTCCTAAGTGATTTATTTGTGGTACATTGTGTAGTGGTTACTCAGAGGTTGCTCCCTTGCGTGGCCAATGCATGATAGACCCACTGTAAATTAATGACAGAAGGAAGGAGTAAGGAAGCTCAGTAAATTAGGTCTAATGGCGGTTGGAATACCAGCAGAGGCTAATGCATCTGTCAGTAGCCATGTGTCTATTCGAAGTCTCCTTGGGCAAGACCCTGCACAGACTGTTCATTTAGTACAAATGACTATTGATTACAGTATCCGACAAAAGACTAAACTTCAGATTAAAAGTGAGGCTGGAAATAGCTAGCTAAGTTTAAAATTTTTGTAATATTATGAACAATAAATACTATCAAAAAACTACTGTACACCAATCTTATGATTATGTTACATCTACTGTATAATGTATGCTTGAAATGTCACTGTCAAAGCTTTAAACTGTCTAATAACTCTGAATTGCAACAAACGATTCTGTGGTTAGACAAGAGGAAAGTTTGACTGATCCTTATCGTATAGCTGAGATGATTACATTGCCCTTGTGGGCACACACAGCATCGGTTGAATGCTGATGCTGCAGTGCTGATATGAAAGCAACCCACACAAAAGCTCAGGACACAGGAGAGATTTGTGTCACCAGAGAAATAAACGTGGTGTCAATTCCTGTTTTTCACAATTACCCAGTCACCGGCACCGTCTGAAAGATTTTCCAGCGGTGGATTGTGTCGATGAATATACTGCAAACTGTCAGGAACAATCCACCACTAACACATATAGAAACTACACACTATACATAACATTAATTCTGACACAGCACAACTGACCATGTATGATGGCTTTCAGTGGGGGTCTGATAAAATAACCTTAGTGATGTCAGCACAGTTACCTCAGTCTTGATGTCTCTGCTGCTCATAAGTCCCCCAGCATTTGGGAAGTGCAATAAATTGCTGGAATAACCCTTCCTTTCATTTTCTAGTATTCAGAAGCTGTGATGAGCAATCAGTGATGTGATGGATGCTGGACTGAAAAATAAAGTGTGACAATATAAAGGTACTAGCCCTCAGCTGCCGCAGATACTGAGCAAGTAATGGAGTCAGCTGTTATTCAAACCAGTTTTGTAAGTGTAGTGTTATGATAATGACAACTAATTCACTGCAGCTTACTCGTATAGTATATAGACTGGATCTCTGTGCTTTAAATAGTGCTAGGCAGTGTTTACAAGTACTAGGCAGTACAAGTGCTCCAAATTAAATGGCAACATGCAACATTTCTCCATGCACCCTGACCTCCTCCCTAGATGGACTATAATAACTACTTGTTTTGCTACCATCATAATTACTACGGCCGCTAGAGGGCTTCGTCACTTGAGCGTAAACATATGTTGTTTTGGGGCACTTGCTGAAATAACTGATGTTGTTGTTTTCCTTGTCTCCTACAGTGTCAATAGTAATGTTTTTGTTCATCTTGAAATTTTAAATGACTACAGGGCATTAGGACGGGTTTTCTGATAAGTAGAACCATACCAATTATAAACCAAATTATGCAAAATAAAAAAGCAGAAATTATGTAGCTTATACAACCTATTTCATTGACTGCATCTTAAAAAGCCAATGATATGTTTGGCTTAACCTACCAAGTGAGTTTCACATGCAGGCCAGGCCTTGTTTGGTCAGCATTCCTACTTTTTCATTCATTTACTAACTCAAAAACCAATTGCTAGAAAACATTTATATTAATTGATCAACAAAAAAAACACAAAAAAGCACTATGATTTTAAATAATACAGTTGAACCTAATAAAAGCCCCATCGGCTTCGTCCTCGTACATGGCCTTTAACAATTAGGTGTGCTGGAACTGGAGTGCTAGAGACAAAACTACAGCTAAGGATGAAATGAGTAAACGTTCAGGCTTTCATATGAAAAATGTGTACTGTCTTTGCGGCACTCTCTTGTAGAAGTGAAGTGATGCGCTCCGTTGCACTTCAGTGTGTTAAGGTATGCCAAAGCACTTCTTCAGAGTAACAGCTGCTCTTTTATTATCACCATCTGTAAGTTATTTTACTGTCAGCTTGGAAAGGCTTGAACACTGATTACCTTTTGCAAATGCAATGTTAAATCACAGCCCCCTTTTCTTTAGTAAAGGAGCTTTAAAGGCAGACCATAGACACTGAGTTTAGCAGCAGGCCATTCCACTCCAAATATACAGCTGAGGGTGACATGAAGTGGAAAGTGGGCATATACTGTAGATGTATTATCTTGTTTTGAAAACTACTGAGATTTCAAGGGCAACCACTTTCATTTCTGTCTTGATGATAATAGCATGGTTACTGCAAAACCAAAAGAGCAGCCAAGTGAGATGAAAGGATAAGCTTTTATTGCCTTTAAAGGATTCAGACTCAAAACATGTATTTGACTGGGTGACATTAACAATCAGATTAACAGTCATCCTTTCAAAAAAAAAACATACAGCGCTCTGGAAACATTTTGTGCTTTCATACAAGTAAGGAGAAAGAACGTAGAATTGCATGTAATGTTAAGTATTAGCCAAAGACAAATTAAGATAATCGCCATGTCCTTGACAGATCACTGCAGTGGAGCCAAAGCTGTTCTTTCACAAGGGTCAGTGTTGGTGAACATCCTGCACGGTACCGCAGAGCTTCAAGATGGACACAGAGTACTCACAGAGGACATGCGTGTACTCTGAGACAGTCTGTTTGTTCTCTCTGGGTTCTGGAGAGTGATAGCTGAGCAGCATGAGCCATTTCTGCTGCTGCAAACTGTGGTTTCTTAGGAAGAGCTGTTTACTCATCCTTGGCATCATTCACATAGTAGAACTCCTGTGACATAACAATAATAAGTGTTTCAGCATTACACAGGAATAGGGCTTTTGAAAGTCACTGGAATTTATACTCACTGCACTGTATTTATATACAAGGATAAATGCCCATTACTCCTAAATGATATGAATCTGGAGGCTAGACTTAACCAAGGTGTGTGGGTTGTTTTTTACATGAAACTAAACAAAAAGTATGACAAATTCTTTACTCTAGTTTCGACCCAAATCATTTCACCTTACCTTACCTTACGTCTAGCTAATCTCCACAAAAGGTACCAAAAGAACGTTGAATTTTGTTGTTAAACTCTTAGTAGTGCAACTGTGGCATCCGTAGGACTTAACATGAAATTATGCTTTACGTAGAATATCATACATGTAGCCATTCAAATTTATAAATGCAATATTAAATCATTTTTTCAGAACTGAATTAAGACTCATTGCTGACACAACTGTGTCTCAGTTCTAAATATTGTACATTTTGTACAGTAGATTTAAGGATTCATAGAATGTATTGTCCTATGCATTAAAATACTACCAGTGCACTTCCATACAATGAAAAACTTGTGCTCTTGGCTGCTGTTCAATGAATTTGCATACGTATGTAATGCTGCCCAGATTGTGCTTGTTATTAACATAACATGTTCAATTGAACATACATGCAAGAATGTTCATGGTCATGCTGTCATTTGTTTCCCCTACATTATTCTAAACCATTATTCATGTTTTTAAGTTTGTGTTGTGTTTTTTAGACTATTATATCTGGGACCTGGTCTCTTATGTCAAAGCTATGCGCTTAATAAACCCAACCATAATCCAAGCAGCAATTTTGTTTGCTGCAAAAGATATTTGGCAAGTTTTATATAAAGGGAATTGTAGGTGCAGGCATCAAGCAATAGCAGGATGCCATAAACATTTGCTCTTCACTGTGCATTGCTGTGGTAATTTTCTTACTCTTTGTTTGTTTCTTGCTCATGTTTGCTTGCTGTCACAAATATGAACTGAGTGCCGAGGAGCCAGGGTGGCAGTCTCAGCCTCGGTGCATCTCCAGGGAGGACACAGATAGATCAATTTTAATTACCCAGTAGCCTCTCAGAGAGCACGAGAGTAATAGGGATTTAAAGAGCTGAGATGGCCACACTAGCCTCAGGGAACCCTGAAAGCCACATACAAAATGACTCCCACGGTTGCACCCAGCAAAAAAGAGGTATTATGAAAATCTGTGACTTATATAATAATGATGTTGACAGGGCCAATGCCTTTTCTAAAAACTGATTCTATACATGACATGGTGTAACTTCATGAAAAGGTGATTATTCTCAAAAGCGTGGGACAGCATGAGGACGGCACTGCGTTTCCATGGAGATTAAAGGGAAGTATGGGTTAGATTGAAAGTTTTTTAGATTTCAGGGAACAGACATACGCACACACATATCTCCGTAACAGGGATCTTCTTTGACAAGCTTTTAACAAAAGTTGGTTTAACCTGCAGCCGAGTGAGAGACTGTGAAGGACAGATAGGAATGAGATTAAGGGGGAAAGACAGACGGACAGAGGGGAGGCTGCAAAAGGAAGATGTCACTGCCAACTGGATGTTCATACTGGAATAGTGGGCAGTTTACATTTCACAGACGCTTTGTAGCTGCAGAAGCAGATTGCCACACATTCTCTTGAGTCTCCCTTTACCTTGATGAGAACAGCACCATCTGTTAAAAACCCATGCAACTCTTAACTACAAGGTAACTCTCCAGTTGTTCCTAAATGGACATCTGCAAGAATATTCTTTTTGGGTGAAAAGTTACTGCGCTACAATGTAGCAGTGAAAAAACCAAAGCACAAAATGTGCTGCAGCAGCAGAATAGTTTGTGAAATAACATGTCATCAACAAGCACAGCAATAATGCTGTCTCTACTGCAATATGCTGTAACCTTCTTATTAACAAGTGAAACAACACTGCAGTTCTGATAAGGGAAATTCACCATCATCAGACAACTTTCTAAAAATAGAAAAGGAGCTTCTAAATCCCACTGATGCAGAGGTTGTACTGTGATTCCCCTCGATGCAAAATGTTATCAACTCTACCGTCTTAAGGGTGAAAGCTCTCATGAGGGTGAGGGGTGAAAGCTCTCATGAGCTTTTAAAAAGTGAATAAATCAGTATAAGTGGAACCAACTGCTTTTCTTTCCCTCTTCACATCACATCAGATGTTGTTTAAATGTCCGTTCCAATCAATCCTTTTTAAAGGCCCTTTTATGGGAGAAGAATTAGCTTCAGGACTATTTTTAGAATCAAAATTTTCTGATTTCTGACCTGTTACCTATTCAGCCTCTGTTCTGCTATGTAATGGAGATTATTTAAATGTGCTCTACATACTCCTGAATCTCCTTTAGCTTTTGTTTTAAATCTTTCTTGTAAGCATATGCAGAGAAAAGAATCAGCAGAGACTTATTGAAATAGTAGCTTACCTTAATTGACTATTGATTATCATGTTCTGGGTCACTGATGCCACATATTAATTGGTACAGAAGACATCACTAATATGTCACATATCTTTCAATGTGGTTCAATTCCCTACTCTCCTGTCATTATCAATTCATTGCTGCTTTGCATGTCTGTGAGTATGTGTGTTCCTTCATCGGTTTAAGTGAATTAACAAATTTAGTTATTGACCCTAAAAGGGGAGTGTTCTTAGTCATAATAATAATTCTGAAGGAACCAGATAGACAGACATGGGATTCAGGCCGAGTTTCAGGGCACCCTGTTATCCCACGGGTGCAGCCATTTAATTTGACTCTGTAGAGTACATCAAAGAAATTAGCAGCACCAAAGACGTGAAGCCTTAAATTATTTTTAATTAGGAAATGCCTCAAGAAGCAGCCAAATGTGCAAAGACGAAAAGAGAGGTTCTTTCATTTTATTTTTCTTCTATAATGACGAATTTGAGTAAGTCTCCTACAGTATTTGTCAGCATTCATCATACATACATATTTTCACACAGTAATGCGTATCTGAGTATAGCTCAGAATGGTCTTCATGTGCTTTTGAAAATGAGAAAAGCAATGGTGGATGCGTAGTGCCCCATCCTGACCGAAGCAAGCAGAGGGTAACCAACGGCTCTCCGTATCCAAAAACCTGTCCCCTGTGACATTTCACTGTGCCTGGAGTTTAAATTCAGGTCGTGCCAACATAAACTCACACACAAACATACACATGGACAGACACAAGGAATGAGTCTGGCCTAGAGACTCTATAAACATGCCAAAGGACATTCAACAGAATTACACACTATTAGGAAGACTTTACAACATCAACAGGCCTCTAAGTCAGCCAGAGAGAGAGGAAGAGAGAGAAAGAGAGAGATGACATTTATGTTTGAGCTCAGTGAGCTGATAAGCTGTTGGAAGAAATTGTGGGCAACCCATGATTTATAACTTGACTCCAACGCCAAGCATGTGCAGTGTGTCCAGCCCACTGATAAGTTAGAATGGATGGGAGGTGTCCAGTAACCTTTCATATTCAGTATTACACATAAATGGTCATTCATAACACAGCCTTAGTCAGGGAGACAGACATACAGTTCCCTTTGTTCATCATCCCATCACATACTGAATCCTAGCATCAGTGCAGCTGAGAATTAAAGGCTGCAGTGATGCTATGATTCAGTATGGGATGAATCATACTGAATTACAGGTTGTAAAACTTTGACAGATTCTTAAATGTTCAAATGATATTAGAAGTCTTGTGAATAGTCTACGGTATATTTGTGTTTACCGCATTCCCTTTCTGTTGTTGTTACACTGCACCCATGAGTCGTCTTACTGTTTCAAACGCCTTTAGTGAAAAAATGACCAATGCCATGATCGTTTTAAAATAATTTCACTTGTTTCCAAAGCAAATCGAAAAGCTCAAGTCGTGTATGGTGCTATTAGAATAATGCGCACTGTTACTGGCACTGTTTCCTATGTTGCGTGTCCCTCGTGAGACAAGTAAAGATGAATGGGAAACTGAAATTATGTAATTATGTTAAGTGCGGTTTCCATTTGTTTGAAGAGAGGCTGGATGTCTGGCTGAGTTGCTTGTTTAGATGATTTCTCCCTCTTGCAGTGCCACAGTGTTCAATGCGTCTCCAAGTGCGCGGGACCGGTCTGCAGCAGCGCTCCGCAGACCGCCCGCCAGGCATCTGGCTGCTCTGCGTGCATTTCTTTATGCTCAATTACCCCCAACAGGTGGATAAGTCGAGTGGGCAAGAACATCGGCGAAAATACACCCTGGGGAAACCTGGATGCGTTGCTGAACCCTAGGCGCAATCTACCGAGGAAACTTGTCGCTTTTTTAAAATTCTTTTTCAGGATTTGTTGAGCGGTGAGCCGAATGCGGTGTGCGCCGGTCTGCGTTTTTTCCTCCAAATAGGACAGAATGGAAATCGTGACCAAAACTGACCGAATCTGGATGTACAGTGGAAATACTGTCAAGTCTCCAAAAAATGAGAGGGGAGAATGCAGACTAGATTAAAAACCCACAGAAAGACGGACTGGCATCACAAGGCACCAACACATTAACAAGCAGGGTCTTCATGCAGATCCACACTGCAGTTTTCACATTTGTGGGGATGCTCAATTCAAGAAGTTGAGACGAATGATTTTTTTAAAAAGCTTTGCGCATCTGTTTCATTAGTCCTGTGATCTCGGGATATTTTCCAAAGGAAGAACATTGACCTCCATGAACGAAGTTCCAATGCCCAACATCCCAAAGGTTAGTTTTTATTTTTATTTTGTTAGCTCCAGTATACTTGAAAATTCACGTTTGGCTAAAAAAGGCATTTCATGCCAGACAGAAGTAGACTATAAAGATAAATGATGTAATTGCCTGGCGCCCTTAGGGTCCCTTAGGTACAAAGAAGAATTGTTCTCTTATTTTCACAACAATCTGTATTTTTATTCACCCAATTCCCTGGAACCTTTCCTGCACACAAACACAGAAATAAAAATGTCAAAATCTCACCTGTGAGAATAGACTAAGCAGGCGCCATTCACTACAAATGGCCGTTAATTTGTGAATGCTGACAATTTTTTGATTGTTTGACTGTCATTGTAAACCAACATTGTAAAGCTCATCTATGCAGTGTGTGCTGTCAAATCAATACAACTTTCTCTACACCTGAGTGGTGATGCACTCTTTGTGTCACAAAACAGCTCAGATGTTCTATTTCTAATCATGTATTGATTCCAGGAAACTGTGATTACCAAAGAAAGAGTCCTCTGCACAGAAGGTTGAGAGTGTGTGTGTGTGTGTGTCAATAATAGCAACTGACCATTCACAAAGCCTCGTGTACTGCTGTTCCTGCTTGGTGGGTATAGCCTTTACTTAACAGTCGCTCTATTTTGTCGCAGTTTATGTCCCAAGTTAATTAGAGAATGCCTTATTACTGTAGAATGACACAACAACATTATAAGCACAGAGTAGGCTGAGGTTATGTGACCTCACCCGTATAGTGCCTGTGGTGTCACCTGATATCTGTTAAAGAAGCACTAAAACATACTACTTTCTAAGCCTTAGACGTCAGTGTAACAATGACTGCCAAAGATTACCATTAAAACATGCATAAACATTAAACAGACTATTGAAACTATAACTTCTGTGGAAAACATAATTTAAGAGAAGAAATTTGTCTTTTTGAATAAGAATAATTTGATTAATTTCATGCTTTTTCTCTACAAAATGTTGCTGAGAAGTGGGCTTATGTTGTTGAAGACCTGTTAATACTCTTTTGGTCTTAGTTAAAAATCAACTGTAGAGTCTTTCTTACTCTACTGCATTCACTTTTTACCACATGCATGATTTTTACTCTGCCCTCTTAAGATTGAAGTTAATCAGCGATGGTGACTGGCGGGTCCCCATGTGGCCAGTTCAGAAGTATTTTAATTCAAAGTGAAATTGTTTCACAAACGGCAATAGCAATATCAAAAGAATAGTTAAAAGCTGCTACCAAAAGGGCTCTCCAGTAGGATTTGAGTAAAATCTTTCTTTACATGATGGTTCTTTTCTTTCATGGAGGGAAATTAGTGAGCACTGGGAGCATTTCTGCAGCAGTAAAGTGGCACCTTGGCTGTAAGAGGAGATGACAGGTGACATGATGTGAAAAAAGTGTTGCTTAGAAACACCAGCCGACAGTGAACTACGTATTGTTCCTTTAACATCCGCCTCTTCTGTGTTATTAATTTACATTTCAGCCATCTCGAACTCCTACAGTACATCAGGCTGTGGGGACACTGGGGTGGCTGACAGTTTTACTTGTCACCTACATCAGGAATTGCTCTAATTTGAGGATGATATAATATCAATTGGAAATGTATCATGTTAGCTCAATTAAAGGAATAGTTTGACGTTTTGGCCATTTTTGTCTTTCCCACTGGGAGTTAGAGAAGATTGAATGATGCCTTTCTCATGCCTTTCGGTAAATATGACCTGCTTACCGTCACCTCTAAAGCTGACTAATTAACACATTGTAACTTATTTGTTTAATCCGTACAAAAACCAAAGTGCAAAAAGACACGTGGTTTTATAGACAAACAAAACCAAACAAGATATAACATTGTTCATTGCTGAGCTTTAGAGTTGCTGGCAGGTGGATTTTCTTACCTTTTGACAGAGCCAGGCTAGCTGTTTTCCCTTGTTTCCAGTCTTTGTTCTAAGCTAAACTAACCCCTGCTGGCTCTAGCTTTATATTTACTGCACAAACAAGAGAGCGGCATCGATCATCTCATATAACCCTCAGCATGTCTCACTATTACTATTTGTGCTATTTTAGGATACACAGTTTTGGGCACAACACACGTAGTTTGTGTGTTGTCTTGGTGTTTTTTCTTCTTGTTTTTATGCTCTAATTGGGCTGCTGTGAGTCTGTTAATCAACTCATTATTTTTTATTGAATAGAGACAAATAGCAGTAATGAGTTGGCCTTAAGCACTAGTTAGCATGATCATTAGACAATCAACCAATCCCTTGTGATTATATTCACTTTGTGCAACTGCTAAGTGGTTATAGTCAACTTATTATTAACACTGATATTACTTTTAGAATGAGGTCATTATTATGGTTGCCTAGTCTAAGGAGATCCACATCCTCAGTGCTTATTGAGCTTATTTCTGTGAAGCCTGCACAGCCAAAAGTGCTGGAAGCCCTATTTTGCTGTCACCAGGCAACCACTAAGTCAGCTGCTGTCAATCAATTAGCAAACAAGCGTCACTAATAACATTACCTAAAGCTATTAGTAACTCAAGAATTAAACATCTTACCATCCTTTTCAGCTGCAACACTTCACATGCGATGGTGTCGCATGATGTCTTTTAGAGGAACAGGTTGAGTAGGAGCAACCATTGCCAACTTCAACTCTATTTTTCTTGTTTAGTTAAGATTTAGCTGATAGGACAACAGAAACAGCAATGTAGGGACATGAAATGTTTCTCTGCTGAGTTTAACATTTGCAAGACATGCGATCCTGGAAAATGTGAGGCACTTGAAGATCAAATCAGTGCACTGAATGCTCCATGGTCACTTAACTTCTCACTTTAAAAGAAATGCATCCTTAGGGACATTTGTCAATTACACTCTCTCTCACCTCTGTTCCCGTCTCCTCTTCTTCTTTTTCTCAACGTTTCTTACTTGTGAATACCAACACCAAGAAGTGTCTTCTTCCTATAACACCTTTGTTCCTCTGCCCCCTAGTGTGAACTTCCCCAGCCTGGCAGCAGCTGTAGCAGTGTTAGCAAAGTGCTGGTAAGCTGAAACCCGGGGAGATGTCACAACTGTACTACCGGCGGACTGACAGCTCCTCGTACCGGGACCGCATCCCGCTGAGAATTGTGCGGTCTGAGTCAGAGTTGTCGCCTTTGGAGAAAGCCTACCTCGGAGCTGTGGAGAAGGGGGACTATGCTAGTGTCAAACAGGCTCTGGAGGTGTGTGTGTGTGTGTGTGTGTGTGTGTGTGTGTGTGTGTGTGTAGATACATGGACAAATAGATAATTTGATTGGTAAATGGATGAATGAATACAGCCACTGAAACTCTAAATTACGGATGCATGAATAGATGGATATTAAATCCTTAATCTAATTGGACTGATTCAGAACAGATTAGAAGATTTATGGGTAACTTGTAGAGCCATGCTTATCCTGATTTCCAATAACATCTGGGGCCTTTAGTAGACACAAAATATTGCTAGAGACCAGCTCTTTGTTAGTCCCACATTATCTGGGATGCCCAAAATGCTGATAAAAAAACATCAACATCACATAGCAATGCAGTTAACAACACAGTCCAGTAAACGTTAGAAGAAAGCCTTAATATAATGCTTAAATTGTCATGACTGCTCTTTTAGGCCTTTCACGTAAAATGATACGACCGCCAAAGTTAATTCACTAATTCATTAGTACTCCAACCAACTGCTGATCTCACAATGTACAACTTAAAAACAATAATTAAAACCAATAGCAGCAGAAACAGAGATATCTTCTTTTATTATTTCACACATTTCCAACAATGCAGCTGGTGTGTTATGCTAGGAGTGGCTAACATAGCCTCGAGCTGGTAGCCTCAAGCAGAGATTAGGAGCAGGCTACAGAGGTCTGGTAACCTAACCTCCCAGATATTTTTTTCATTTTCAAATTGTAGTCTTCAGGCCCAACTCACGCTGACTCAAATGACATCACTTTATCAGATTTACTGTAATGCAGCTCCATGACACCAATATGGCTTTATGCATCTTTGTTGTGCTGTAGTAGCCTACTCCCTTAGACCTGTAAACAGACTTTGATGTGTAAAATTGATGGAGTTCCACTAGTCGGTAGGTTTGTGGTCATCAGTAAGCAAGCAAAGCAACGGTGCAACACTCTGCAAAACGCTGAAAGGTGTGAAGAGTTTACATTTCCTTTTAAAAATCAATGTGTATATTGTCTCAATGAATATTTTCCCTTTTGATCAATGATATTCTTTTAAACCAATTCCCTAGAGACGCCCGTGAAACAAACCCTGACTTTCAATCACAACCTTAATTTGTCAGGAGGCAGAGATCTACTTCAAAATCAACATCAACTGCATTGACCCTCTCGGCCGCACGGCTCTGCTGATTGCCATTGAGAACGAGAATCTGGAAATCATTGAACTCTTGCTGAGCTTCAGCGTCTACGTCGGCGATGCCCTGCTGCACGCAATCCGCAAGGAAGTGGTGGGAGCTGTGGAGCTGCTGCTGAATCACAAGAAGCCAAGCGGTGGAATGCAGGTCAGGGGGTGGGGATGGAAGGAGCTTTAATTAAGAGCGCTTTATTCATGACGTAGGAGGAATTTTGGATCTTAATGAATTGTAGAGTGCAGCGTCAGCAAGTAAAATACTGGTAGTTGTTGTGTAGCTTATAAACCGTATGTGGTTGCCTGGAGCTTTTTATAGCATCCAAAATAATTGACCCAGTATTGTTGGCAACAACAAAAGCTGACACTTCAAAAAGCTGTTTTCATAAGCCTTTTTCTGGAACAGGTCCCACAGAAAGAGACTTCATGAGTACATTCAATGAGAAAAAATATGATGTACACTACCGTTCAAAAGTTTGGGGTCACCCAAACAATTTTGTGTTTTCCATGAAAAGTCACACTTATTCACCACCATACGTTGTGAAATGAATAGGAAATAGAGTCAAGACATTGACA
>JAVQJL010017591.1:0-15721 GCA_036024295.1 Nannoperca obscura | reverse complement strand
CAGGAACACGGGGGCAGCAGGAGCATCCACAGATCCAGACTCCACAGCGCCGGAGGCAGAAACACCTGCAGAAATATGTGGTGTCTCTAGTCTTGACATGCATTGAGGGTGTGCACCACTGTGCTGTTTCTAGACTGTGAACACAGAGAGGTGAAATGAAATAAAACCTACTGTGGTGAAACGCTTTTTATTTTTATTTTTAGAGAGTTTTAAAACACACAACTTTTTTAAATAAAACAATTTCAAGGCATTGTATAAAACTAAAAGACAATACCGAAATGTGTCGTCATATATTGCAAGTATATGATAGTGTTTACATACATGGTGGTTACAGTAACATTGTTTAAATCACAAGGTGAGACAAAACAGCAGAGGTATTGATTTCAGATTTTAGAAATGACACAAGTGTAGATTAAAGTACTGTATTGCCTATATCACAGGATATAACATGCTGTCAAAACGGTGTGCAGTGCAGTGGTCATGGCACAGGACTGGAACTCTAAACGCTGGGTTCACACGGGAGGCAGACACGCCACAAAGCACCAAGGGACGACAATTCTAGCTCAAGCAGTAGCCTGGCTGTTCACACCAGAAGCACATTTCTCAACAAGCGATCCTGCTCCTCTGCTCTTTTCTAGGGCGGATCTTTTTGCTGTCGTTATGTGCTGTGGTTCACACTACTCCCGGTGCTTCTCCACTTCTAGGATCAACTGTTTCTCTCTTTCTCTCGCCCACTTGCTGTCTGCTTGTGTGTGTGTGTCTGCTTGTCTCTCGCTCTGTTTAGGCACCACTGATAAATATGTGAAATAAGTAGCCTGCTAATTTCAAAAACACAAAAGGGCAGGAAAATCAAAAGGGTTGACAAGCAGGGTGCATGTTGTATCATTTATCAGAATCAGATCATTTATATCATGTATTGTACATCATTGATATCATTTATAATGTCTTTTCATGCCAGATTCACTCGCGGTGGGAGGAGAAAATAGTCAGAACATGGCATCCACTCTGGTTTTGAATTGTCAAAGAAATTTACTTAATGAATTGACTGTGTTAAAAGTACCAACAATATAAAAACAGCTTTTGAAACATTTAAAAAGCTTAAAGAGGTAAAGGTATTTGAGGCACATTTTGGTAGCATATGCAGCTATAGGCTAGTCCATGTCTATTCTAACTCCTCGTGTAACATTGTGAGCTGTTTGAGAGATCACTACAGCTCTTTAGCTCTAGTAACAGAGTTGGAGTAGTAAAAAAAACCTTAATCATCAACATCGCATTCAAAAGCGGTACAATTCTGTATATAATAATACTGATATTTCAAGACAGCATTAAGCTAAAACAATCACCCAGCAGCAGCACTTACTGGTTACGTGTGTGTACACGCTTTGAGCCCCCAGCGTAGCCAAACTAAAAATGTTAAAAACTGGAAGACACTTAATATTGGACAAAAAAACAAGGTCTACACAATAGCTTTTTTTTGGCACTTTTAGCCATACACGTACTGTATCTCATGTACTTAAGTACTGTAATTTTAATCTTTACAGCTAAATAACAACTGACCCATCACCATGACAACTGAGCACATTTCCATCTGCTGAGGAAGGCTGTGTGACATGGCTGAAATCTCTAGAGACCATGCTTAATCCACCAAATGTTTCAAAATGTGAGGCACTGATTTGACATCCCTGGATTCACTAGTGGGGGAAAAAGACACTCTTAGAGGTGATAGTGGTCAGATGCACTGTTCATTTTGCAGCAAACACACTGAGAGAGTCCAGAGTGTGAGGACAATAGGCAGGGATGAAGACTAGACAACAGTGGTTTGCCCTTTCTTTGTCCGACAGAAGCTTCAGGTGTCTTCCTTCTCACTGGTTGTTACACATTTTCCTTAGAAAAAGTTCATACCTTGTTTCGGGTCAGTATTTTAACAGATGTGTTTAGGTGCTATAATAAACTGGACGGTCACGTATACACAGCATCAGAAAGACCTGGAACGGTCTGATGTCTTCCTCCACACTTTTTCGTCTACTGTCAGAAATCAAAGTCCAGCTCGTCCTTCGACCCGTTCACCTCCAAGTTCCTGAGAGTCTCGCCGTCGACGACTGGTTTCAAACGTTTGGTCACCAGCTTGAGGTTGGTCTCATGGAGGATGACCTGAGTCAAGTATTTCTCTCGTTTGATCTGTTCTTTGACGGCGTACGGGATGTCTGGGATGATGTAGGACAGGATGAACTTGGTGAAGTAAACAATGTGCTGTGAGGAGAAGAAGAACACATGTCCAATAATGTGTCTTATATATTCTTTTAATAATTCATGTTTTCACAACATTTTTCTCCAGTGTGTCAACCAGATTCACTGTTTATACCCACCT
Source organism: Nannoperca obscura (assembly GCA_036024295.1). Classification (NCBI taxonomy): domain Eukaryota; kingdom Metazoa; phylum Chordata; class Actinopteri; order Centrarchiformes; family Percichthyidae; genus Nannoperca; species Nannoperca obscura. The sequence continues at coordinate 13,353 of JAVQJL010017591.1, read as the reverse complement.
CGACAACAATTATAAAAGCCATTTTGGCAGCGATCACATGCCAGTAGTAGACATTGTACTCATACTGCCTGGGATGGCCGGGAGGATTTCGAAAATCTCGATACCTGAAACAAAAAAAAAGAAACGATTACTTCAGAACACAAACGAGACTTTCAACACAACTGTTCCTGACACCAGTCATCTATTTATCTATCTAGAGTTTTGTATTTCCCAATATGTTATACCTACATTTAGGGAATAATTAATCACGTTAATATTTTCAGTAATATATTTAAAAGAAAGTGGAATCAAGTGTCTTTTCAGCCTCCAGGAAACCAAAAAATAACCAATAACCAAAATTCAATCTATGAAGCATTCACATTTGCTTTAATTGTGCAAGTTCAATGTCAATATTTTTCAAATGGTTGATAGTTGAAGTGAAAACTGAAGACATGCGTTTGTATTCTTTGTACCTGCAGGTGGTGATGTTGTAAGGTGTGCTCAGGGGTCTGCTGTGTTTGGCAAAGTCGTCGGTGTTGAATATGGACAGCGAGCTGTTGATGTAGCCCTCCATGGTGTTATGAGTGTGATTTCCATACGGGTACACAGAGAATGACCAGTAGTAGACCAGCCGTGGAATCATGTCTGATGTAAAAGCAATGATCATGGCCTGTAGAGACACCGGGACACCAAGTCACGGTAGTGTAAGCAAAAAATTGATCATTAATGCTAGTGTCACAATTGTGGTTTTTATAGTTTCTGGCATACTTGCTAAATATGTCTGGCATGACTCATTGCTTAAATAAATACAGCTGTACTCTACTTTTGTTAAGCTTATACTGTTTTTTGAGAGAGAGTCTGTAGTTTGAGATTGTTGTACTTCACTGGGGTGCGTTATATCGAGAAACTGACAAAAACGGAACATTATGCTTTACAAAAGTAGGATTTACTATTAGATTTCACTCGTTGTGCCTAATAATCCAATAACTCTGTGTAAACAGTAATTTACATTTGTTGCAACAGCCAAGATGGCGATGCCTTGAAGAATGGGCTGCCAGGCTCCTATGTCCTGGGCCTTCTCTGGCGCGTTGCGGCGAAACTGAGTGGTGATTTTCCAAGCGTCAACCCGAATCTCAAACATGTTGTTGACCAGAGCCAGGACCGGAGCCAGAGGGAAGGAGGCCACAAACAGGGTCACAAAGCCAAACTGGATGACTGTTGATACAAGATACGTGTATCAAAAAGATTACCCAGGATTCAGCTGCACCAGGTATTTGTGCATTGATTACCTAAAGTGCATGAACTCCATCATGAGTTCTTAGGTCAATTACTAGTTAGTTTCAAACTAGTTTACTAAATCATGTTGCACCATTAAAACTCAAAGAATGTCTTAGCTAGTAAAAACCTCAGTAAATGAGAAATTGGTTGCTAGTAAATATCTGTAGCGCTGTCCCATTCATAGCAATCAACAACACTGATGTGAACTTTTAGTAACAACTAACCACTGCTGTATGCAATGACTAGTTTGAGTGGGGCAACTTGTTTTGCAATTTAGCGATACAACACTCCTGCCTCTTCTCAAATGTATTATTTCGCTACATTTGAACTTAAGAACAATTTGTGCAACACAGGTCCTTATGTGAAGCTCTAAATATGCACAGTCAGTTTCATTTTCTGTTTTATTTATCATAACAACATCATCTCAGGGCACTTTTTGTATACAGCAGGTCTGGACAGACTCTTTGTAATTCTTACCCATCTCAAGGTATTCATAGAACAGTCCTAGTTTTGCAACTGGCTGGAGCTGGTAGTCCTGCTCCCAGCGAGGAATCACCTTCTCTGAGGTCCGGGTGCAGTGGCGGAAAATCAAATTCTTCACCCACCTGTGGATGGGTGGCAGAGATCAAATACAGTAACAATGGCTCAGTATGACAATGGAGAGCTGCATCTACAAGCTGCCATCGTGTTACTTAGTTGTATCACTTTTATATTGACTTCTTACGGTAGCAAGACCTCTTGGAAGTTGTTCAAGATGGCTTTTCCACCCATGATGATCGAGAGCTGAGTCGTCAACTCAATCAGACAACCACCAGGATCACACTGCAGGACAACAAGGAGAAGCAAGAGTCAAGAATAATAAAGTGAGTGAGTTAGATGTGTAACAGCTAAATGGACAAACTGTACCTCCTCATTCCGATACTTTCCCAACAGATAAACAGGTTGTCCAGGGAAGCCAACCGCTTTCCCTTTGCCGAAGGCGATGTAGAAACAGGAGGAGTAATAGTTGACGAACTGAAAGAGGAACATCTTCAGAGTCAAGCTGTTCTCGTAGTCTGTCTTGGTCCGCGGGAGCTCTGTTATTGTGTGTCAGGGGTGGAAAAAAGCCTTTAGGACTGAACTACGTTCAGGTCCGACAAGGGCAGAAGTACGATTCAAACTCACCAAAGTCGGTGATCCAGATTGCGAACCGCTCATAGAGAGTATTGAGGATCATAATCACAACAAAGCTGATGAGGGAGGCTGTGACAGAAGTGGCCATCTGAGGCGTCACGTACTCCTTTAGGGGTTCCAGCTCCTTCAGGTCCTGAGCTCTGAGTTTAGCTGAGAAGGCAAAAAATGCAGCCAGGCGGTAGACGGTGATGGCCACAATGGACACCACGATCAACATGATCTAAAGGACAAAATGTAATTAAAAGGTTTATTTTATATTCTGCTTTGAAATTAAAATAATTATGAACTTGGTTCTAATTATAGGTAAAATAAACACACAGTTCAATAAGTACACCTACTATTAATATATGAAATAATTAGAATAAGTAAAAGTAAAGTGTTAGCAACAAACACATAAAAAAAAAAAAAATCTTTACATTACCCAGAATAAGACTGTGCCAATTCCTATTGACACCCGAACACATCGTCCACAGGCTGTGTAGGGCACTTTTTCTTGTCCCTAAATCACAAACAAACACTATGAAATAAAGTCTAAAGCATAGCAATACGTAAAACTAAGTATCTCTAAATAGCACTGTTCCAACAAAGATGAGAAATTCTGGTTGAATTTATATTTAAAACCCATCTTACTTTTTATATCTTGTTATTTTTTGTGACCATAGAACTAAATATTAAAACAGTTTTCTGACTATGGGTCCAAAAAGGTCTGTGTCTGTTATTTACCCCAGTGATAGGGTTTTTCCTCTCATAGATACATTTGACTTCATATTCTGGGCGAGGTGGCTCTTCCTGTTCCAGAAACTCCACAGTGTCCCATGCATATTCCAGCTCCGCCTGGTAGCGCTTCCAAAACTCCAGGAACAAAGTTACTACATCCAGAAAATAAACAGGAGCAGGAAATAACAAGCAGGGTGGTAATGAGAAAGAAGGAAACAACACCATGCAAACTGTATTGTATATGTCTTCCTCCAGAAAAACGTATGTACTGTAAATTGTGTCGACAGAAATATTGTTTTACCTTTAATGAAAAACATTACATTTCAAATTGCAAGTTATAAACACAGCTTGGGTCGAAGATGGGGATACTAGCAAACCTGCATGGAAGTGTTTTGTGCTATTGTATAAAACTTACCCCAGATGGACATGAAAACTGCAAATACCAGCGTTCCAAAGTTATCAAATATGCAAAGTTTCTACAAGGATGGAGAAAAAAATAGAAACATGGAGATCAGAAATTGTCACGCTTTTCTGCTTACATGCAAATAATTTCAAGACAGTTGCTATGCAACTGGGGATAACAGCAGCCATACATTTACATATGGAAATTATGAAACTGTATCTATGTACTGGTGCAGTCTTCAACGCAATGTGAGGAGTTCCAAAAGAGGATCCACAGTAATGAAAGCAAACTTAAGCAACAGCTACGACTGTGGCCTAAAGTGACAGTTATAGAATAAAGTTAAATGTTAACAGGTCATTTTTCAAGTTACACTGTCTCTTTAAATGTTCAGAACTACAGATGAAAGTATCTCTCAAACAAACTTGTTAACTCCTTCTATACCTATTTTTGTAATAATGCAGCTCTCATTTGTAAATGAATGATGCATATTAGAATGAAAAGACTTTTGAAACATGCTATATATACCAAATTTAAAAAATGTGTCATATCGTTGAAAGGGTATGACATAATATTTGCTGACATAAAGGTAGAAATCATATCATTTTTATATATGAACTATCAAGAAAGCCTTTGCTTACTTTTTAGAGGCTATATTACGCAGATTGTTTTGTTGTCTATTGCATATTGAGTAAGTGAAAAACATTGTAAAAACACAGATGAAATAAAATAAAACTTACTTTCGAAGCTTCACAGGTGCTGTTCAATCGCCAGTATTTGCATTCACTGTCGCACTGTGGACACATCACTATTTGCCCTCCAATTTCTGGGTCGCACACCTCTTTGCTACAATATTTTAAACACAGAACAGAGATTATTAGACAAGGGAATCTATAAAGATGAAGCAAAGATAAACAGCAGGGTGAAAAATGGGCATAATGAGAATTTGTTATACTTTAACAATGAGATTTAACCTCCAAAACATTACATATACGTAATTCATTTACAAGTTCATCATTCAAAATCTCTTGGGGGCATTTGAGGGAGTGTCTACAAGGAAATGTACCTCCAGGTGCTGGTTTTTTGAGTCTTGTATCCATAAATGAAACAAGCCAGTCCAACAACAGCAGCCAGACAGAGCATCATCGTGTAGAAACCCAACCAGGCAAAGTAAATACCAACCTTCTCCCCATAATACTTCCTGTGGAAAAAAAACATTGTTTTTTAAATGATAACTATGAAATATTTTGTTCTGTCATGAAGACAGAAGGTAACTACAGTCCAACAGTTTTTATTGACAGTATACAGGACCAAAGACTAAATGATTGTGTTCACCTTATGAGGTCAAGTGGTTGCATCTTGTAGAAGCTTTTGGGATTAGCCCATTCTTCATAGAGCAGAAATCTCTCGTTGGGGCACTCAGCTTCTTTGGACTTGACATTGAACCTGCACTGAAATGGCCAACAGGGAAATAAACCAAAGGGACATTTTCAGTTCCTTTTTTTGCTCAGAAAAAGTTCAACGAAAGACAAAACATACTCAAAATAAAAAACGTATGCATAAGAAGGAAGTGGCATTGCTTACGTCATGGAGGGGATAGGCAGCTTTGTATACTCCACCATCCAGCAGTTTGTTGATGCCGAACTTCTTTATGTTCCCTCGTACTTCATAGGGGACACAACTCAGGACGTAATTCGCCTGGAGGAAGAGTTCTCGTGTTACCTTAACGCTACCAATCTGTTTATGTACTTTGAGGCAACAACTGCGGCAACAACACGAGACAACTTGCCATCCTGCTCCTCATGGCCGGCGTGAAGAAGGCATCTTTGTTCGTCACGTGGAAGAAGTCCAGACGTTTTTTCTCAAAGGGGGCGGTGAAGAACTCGGCCTCCTTGCTGATCAGCTTCTTGTTGGGGTAGAAGTGCTTGGTGATGCAGGAGAGAAAGCGCCACGGGGAGGGGCGGGAGGCCAGGTCGTTGGGCTGGATGGGGAGCTTGATGTGCAGGACCTCGGCGTAGGTGCACAGCACGTCCCACGGCATGTGGACCTTCACAAACAGCAGCTTGTCATCCAACACCTGCAGAAGACAAAAGGTGGATCGTTATGAGCATGAGGTACGGCAAGAGAAACCGTCCAAAAAGGTGTCGAGAGCAATCGAACTTACAGAGTGTGTTGCCTCCAGCTCCAGTCCCATTTTCATCAAGCTGGCCTCAAAGTACTCTCGGCGTCTCTGCAGAGGAGAACACAGGAGAGAGATTCAATGAGATTCTGATGTGAGTTTCTGCCCCTCCTCTCCGGCCCTTATGATTCAATTTCTGTACCGGATCTACTTAAGTATGACTTATGTGCCAAACCTGCAGTATGAATACAGTGAGCATTTGTCTAACTATGGTATGTACACAGAAGTGTTGAACTTTGATTAGTTTATTTGACTTTAAAGCAAATGTCAAGGATGACACAACAAAGCGCAAAACTTATTTCTATTGTGGTATTTCATGTAAAGAATGGGCCTATTTTGCCTCTACTGTGTATTTTCACCTTGATGACTGTTATGTGATCCAATAATGTCAATATCGTTGTTTTAAGATGACCTTTAATTGTGTTTATTTAAAGCAAATAGCAGAGTTGACAGCTCGTTTGGTTGGACCCGTTCCAAAACAGAGGCAACAAATACTTTAAGCAAGTCAGAGCAGGTTCTTGTTGGTGGGATGTCGTCAGATATGGCACTGCAATGAGATGAAACCTGGGCACACTCTAAAACACTGCTACACAGCTTTCCCCAAACCAAAAAGCACCTGACAAAAACACTGAATTAGTATGAAAAAGTATAGAACAAATTCAAATAATCATTATTACATATTCTTGTTCCAACTGCTTTTAAGCTTTTTCACAATTTTGCTGACACTATCTGAAGAGAGCCACGCCCTCCCAGTGTCGGAGTCAGAGCAGAAAAAGGGTTTTGAAACTTCTGTTCGACACCAGGTTTGGCTCTGGAAAAACAAAGCAAAGGGAGTGTCTGGCAGAGACTGTTGTGCTTCTCGCAGGATTTAGTTTGCTTTGGGACGCTCATGAATTAGAAGTTGCCTCAGTCTCAGTGGATCTGTGGTGAAGAAGCTCATGAGCTCTGACCTGCAATAGCTCCACCAGAAAGCCTTTTCTCAGGAACTGGCTGACACTGGCCGACTCCTACACATGTGCTTCTGTGAACTGAAGGGCATGTCTTCTGCCTATACCCATTAGCTTTGTTCACTACTATCACATTTTTTGGCTTTCAGGAAGCTTTTCTGTCAGAAAGCCTTCGAGGGCTTTCTTCCAACGGGTTACTGTAGCAACACTGCAGGTAACCTGTGGTTCTACAGTATTTCCAAGCATTATATTACACTTGCCTCTATTGTGAAAGATACTGGTAGCAACAAAGAACACACCTGGGTATGTCAGTTCATGGCTCAGTGTCCTTAATAAGGACATTCAATCTCTGTACAGATACATGAAATTTAGATTTGTGATGTGTAAAAAAGTAGAAAAGTAAAGTTATCCAATTTGATGATTTACGTTGTTCAATTAGTACCGACTGAATTTACTGTTTAGTGAAGATAATTAGATATTAGACGTAGTTCAAGTTTAGGTAAGGGGACAGATTTTTCAGTTTTTTTGGCAAGGTTTTTGTGGTTCATGTGAATGAGTAACGCTCTTTGTTTCCGCGGCTTCCCTCAGGCGGAACGTAGCCAGCAGCTGTACTGAAGTAACAACTGAAATGTGAAGTACAATCAAGAGAAGGAACAAAAACAATGTATGTTCAGCTGTTCCTTTCCTGGATAATTAAAGGTGAGTATTTCATTTAAGGTCTCCCTGTCACTCGCTGCAAATAAATACTCCCTGTACAAATAGGCAAGAGTCAATACAAGTTGGTATGTGTAATAAAACATACAAAGCATATCATATTCAACCATTTCTTTTCTTAGAGGTAGAAATTATTATCTTTATGGTGAGAAAGTGCTCATTTGCGCTCCAGTTTAACTCTGTTGTGTCATGTTTGATTTGCTGCACTATAATGAATTTGTTCAGCATACAATTCATGTCATCAGTAGACTTTTACAGAGTGATTTCTTTTTGGACTGAGTGAATTTCAACCTCCATTAATGGAAATAGCATGCTATTTATTAAGAGAAATGATTTGATACCAAACCTTAATAAACAAACACTACATTTAAGATTCAATACTTAATTGCCATATTGTCATTTATTGTATAATCTCAGTGTTTAGGGATTTTAGATCCCCCTCCTCTCTCTCTCTCTCTCCCCACTGTCCTCTCTCTACTGTATGCTATCTAATAAAGGCAACAAATGGCAAAAAAATACTAATAAAACCCAAGCATATAACCTTTTACAGATGATTGCTTTTTGTAAGTAGATTACTTTGAACTCAGTTTCATGTGTGCACCATTTGTAATACTCAAAATTCCTGCACATTTAATATGATATGCCTAACGAAAAAAAAGATTAGGTATATATAAGATATATCTATGCAAAATATTATAGAGATAAGCTAATAAAAAATGAGAGACCTACCTTGCGCCGCTGGAACGCGTGCCTCTTCTCAAAGTCCTTCTTGTCCTCGTCTTCATAGACCAGGATGAAGTCGATCCTCCGAACACCATCATTGAAGAATAAGGAGTCGGGTTTGTCATTAAACTCTACCTGGGGGCAGAAACACGGCTTATCAGGTAACTGTGCAGCATGAAACTCGTACTCCTCTTCCTCCATGATGTTATACATGATGTACAGAGAGAAGAGAGAACGGCCTTTGTGTGGATAGTCTGTTCAGAGATACTGCTAAACACTGTCCTAGATGTACCTATTTAACAGGTGATGTGTGTGAAGTGGGAAGAGTCATTCTCTCTCTCTCTCTCTCTCTCTGTGTTAGTGTGTTAATGATGTTGATGGGTGTGTGTGTTGGTGTAGGCGCGCGTGTGTGTGTGATGATGATGATGATGTCAAAGGATTTGTGGGTCTGCCTTCTGTTAGCTAAATTATTGTGCCTAGAGAAATGCTAAAATATAGATTTGTTTTTGCTACAGTTTTCACAATAATCATTAAATATAAATATATATATATATATATATATATATATATATATATATGCGTGTGTGTGTGTGTGTGTGTGTCTGCGTGTAAATTATGTTTTCAAGATACAAATGATGTATTTCCCTGCATGTAAAATAGGTACCTGGGCAGTATGACAACTTAATTAAAACAACACCAACGTTATTGTGTTGACTTACCAGTTGTGCTTTGGCTAATGATGATCCTTCTTTAATACTGTGAAATGTTGGTAAAAACTCTTGGACGTAAACTGTGAAAAACAGACACAACACATCAGTACACACATAATAATAATCAAAGAAACACAAAACTAGATGGACGTTTACTTGAGTCCGACCGATCCATTAGCAGACTGATGTTATCACAGATATGTTATTATCAGCATGTGTGTTCAGATATGCAAATAGGAAATAAAATGTTTACGTATATGATATGCATATTTGTATGTATAATAAATTGAACTTAAGTGAGTGGTGTTCCATGATTTTATTTATTTAATACAGTAATAATTTCAAATACTTTAATTGTTCAAAAGAATCAAAATATCTGACTTTAACTATCACTCTGTGATAATGGGGTTCATTGTTCAACTGTAAAATATCTTTAATAGCTGCAGATTTGTACAGCTCCGATCATTTATTCATTTCTACTCAGTTAAACATGTTCACCATGTATGCTCTCATATTATTATAAGTGCCAGCTATCATCCTGTAACTGATTTATTGTAATCAAAAGTATAACTAAACTATAATTAATAAAGCGCACCCACTTTAGTGTTTCTAACTTAGGTACTAATGTGGTCATCTGAACTGGAACACCAGAAAGCTCACAGCTGATAATCTTTACCTTAATCACCATTTCCTGAGAAGTAGATTATTGTGTGATGATTATCTGAATCAGCTGTGTGGGACCGTATAAAGTTACCTCCTCACACATCTGGTTTAGCTGGCTTTTACCTGCAGATCAGGTGAAGCCGTGCTTGTTACAACAGAGCAACCAATTCCAATTTACTGCAGCACCCAGCCACGTTTTAAACCCTCTACAGCTCTGGTTTAGAACAAGTACAACACGCTTAAGCTTTGTTTACATAGATTAAAAAGAAGAGCTGCTGATAGGTTATCAGATTATTTTCAAGTACCAATATCAGTATTGGCCTCAGAAATCCAGCAGGTCAGGTTCTGCTCAAACTTTTTTTGAACCAACACTGTAAGTAAGGAGTAATATAACCTTTGTAATTCTTAGTAACCTTTTTTAAGCGCAAAGGTGGCCCCAGGGGTAGCAATGCCGGCCCTTCTGTTAATTACAGTTTTTGCATTTTCATTTGTACAATACGTTTATGACCAATTAGCCTCAGCTGTACTTTGTGTTTAGAGTTAGTTAGCAAATCTAACATTTGCTAACTAACTCTAAACACGCTAAACATTATATCTGCTTTAGCATTAGCATGCTAGCAGTGTCAATGTGGGCACGTTAAGGTGCTGACGTTGGGCTGCCAGCACGGCTGCAGACTCCGTCCTGTTTAATCTTTATGTGCCAGTGAAGGTGACCTCATAAGTTCTTAACATTCCTGCTCTGCTTCACATTCATGCACTCACACCTAACTGACCAGGACAATATTCATGTTCTGCCTCAGCGACGCTCACTGAAACAACACTAACTGTTTCCAAAACAGTCCGTGGGTTTGAACCGGCGACCCCCCTGTTACAAGCCTGTTTCCCCAGACGTCATGCTGGTGCTGCTGCCTTCTTTTTTTTTTTTTTTTTTGCCCACTCACCACAATGTTATATTACTGGAAAAAGAAAAGAAATAGGTCACCACATACTGCGCCGTGGACACTACGCACTGCAGTGTTTTCCCAAATATTCATTTAGAAATCTGCGTTCAGTATTCCCACCACTGACCACATCAACACTGAACCAAAACAATATCTTCTGTATGCACTGTTACGTGCCTCATAATTGTATTACAAATGCCTCTTTTTTTTAACACCACATCCAGTATGGAAAGTCCTGTAATCTTTCCACATACAGCAGCACACTGTAAGAAAACTAACCGAAGACAGATGTTGTTTTCAAAACACTTGCCATGGCGACACCCTGGGAAACTTCGCTGGAATTACTGCTCATCAAATAAGGCTTCCCTCTGACAACTTGCTCTACCAGCCCAACAGTCTCTTAGCAAAACATGTTATGTTAAAAAGGATTCTAGGTATTTTGACAAAAGACATGCCGGTGAACCAGTAATGAATGAACCACTAATCCTCAGTGACTGTGCCTTAGACTATTATGATTTTGACTTATCGGTAACCTGCTGGAATCTAACAGCCTGACTTTGTAATAATATGACTCCTCTCTTTTGTCAGAAATATAGTCCGAGGAAGGATAGGTACAAGACGTTTATTGGCAGCTGGTTCATTGTTTCCACCTTATTACACAGACATATTGCAGGCCTAAATCCACACAGTAAACTGTAGTATCACATGTAAGGATCTAATGTAAAAAAGAAAATGCCTTTCTGTGTGTTTATGTGTTTTAGTTTGTTGCTACAGACTGGAGCTCATACTGTAGTACACACATTTTTATTTTATCACTACATCACCACTTTGGTCTGGAAAAGAAATCAAATGTGCACTAGCACATGAGTCATTTAACCCAACAGAAACCTCTGCAACCTACAGTGTGTCAGTAAGTATGACTCTTTTGAAAAGCATGCTTCCTCTCTTGAGAACATCCTCCGTGCCAACACACGAAAATATCAAACAGACCGAACAGATAGAGCTGTGCCAAACAGGATTTATTTTAAACTCTGGACAGCATAAAGGTGCATTATACACCTTTTATTCAACCTAAGGGCTAACATGTAAACACTTAACTCTTCAGGTTTAATACAATACCCCGCCGAGTGCCATGTGACAGGAAATCCTTTTGTGCATCAGAGACCGGGGCATTTCATGACATTTGGTAAAAGTTGTGAAATGTCTTTCACAAGAGCAGAATCTGCTGTAAGATCTAGCTGCAGCATAAGCTGTTAGTGCTTGTAATTGTATGTTTTGCATGACCACTGATGTTTAATTTTCATTGAAACAGCTCCCTAATATGCACTGACCTGCAGCAGCTCTGTCAGATCTGTGTTAAGATACTGCGTCACCGACACCACAAAGAAAAAGCGCCGGGTACATGTTAAACCGTCCACTTCCTTTATCGCCATAGTGTTCATTTGGCACGTCATTAAGCTTAAACGAACAGTAAGAACGTCTCATCTGAGCCTTCTGTGTTTCTACTGTCATCACATCATCACATGCTGCAACAAAATGTGAACAATAATCATTTATTATGTGTGAATATATGCTCCATGCTCTGCAGTGTGAAAAGCATCGGTCATTTCCACATGGTCAGGGCCTCTTAAACACCGTACTACAGACAAACTATTAAAGTTAGCCCAACGGGCCATTTGTCTTTCAGTGAGTTAAAAAAAAATACATGCAGTATCAGACAGTGTATCGTTGTGGACAAGACAAGACACAGAGGAGCTTATAGATTGAGAAATCTTTCCCATGGAATCCAAGCGTGTGAGCTGTACAGACACTGCAACATACTGCACTGTAGGTAGAGGTTTCTATTGTGTTATTGCAAAGTTAATTTATGGTTTCAGTTTTGTCAGGAACGTAAGAAGTACAAGAAACAAAAGAGCCTCTAAAGCTGCAGCTTTTAAAAGGAGCCACATCAGATATCTAAGAGATAAACGGGGATTCTAGCTGTAATACAGACAGTATCTGTCTAATACATGTCATCTCTATTCATCTGTATAGTAGATATGGTGGTGTGAGCTCAGGCCCTCTTACAAACGTGTGCACCACACCCCCACCGGTTGGGGTGCCAATTTACATGCCATGTGCATATGAATACACTGACTCCTATAATACTCATGGCCGAATTTTTTTGATCATTTACTTATTATCTAGCTTTTAAAGATAAACATGCAAAGGGGTCATGTTTTATAATGGGCATAACAGAAATGGAAAACGATATTATATTCATTTAAAAAAAGATGTTACTCATAGGATTATTAGTAATCCTCATTTGCTGCTCATTATGCATTATTATCCTATGTTATAACTGTAAAATTTGCAATTGACAATGAAAATGAAAAGTGTAATATTTTATCTGAAATGTAGTGAAATAGAAGTAATTTTTTAAAAAAAGAACTCAAGTAAAAGTGTCACAATTTTGTTCACACCTTTAAAAAGTTGTTGAAAAAAGTTACAATGTTTAAACTGAGAACAAACTAATAATGAGGTGAACATGGCCTAACTACGGAAGAGGATTAGGGACACGTGTGAAATTTTTTTTTGAGTTTAGAAAAAAAAAATTTTATGCTAGAATTCTGACTTTATTGTATTATTAAAAAAAATTTTTTGTAAAAAAAAAAAAAAGTCAGAATGCAAGAAAAAAAAAGTCAGAATTTAAAAAAAAAGTCAGAATTAAAAAAAAAAAGTCAGAATTAAAAAAAAAAGTCAGAATGCAAAAAATGTCTGACTTAAGGGAGTTTTTGCATGTTCGAGGAGTCCCAGAGGAAGCCATTTCATTAAGTCAGACATTTTTGGTCAGCCTGTGGTTTCGCTCCAGAATGGCGCAAAGTGACGTTGTGGCAAAGTGAAGTTTGACTCTTACAGTTACCCAGTTCCATTATTCTGACTTTTTTTT
>JAVQJL010017575.1:0-10857 GCA_036024295.1 Nannoperca obscura | reverse complement strand
GTTAAGCTCATTTTGAATCCAATTTGTAAGATTGGACACCTGAGATCTCAAGAGAGTACATGAAACATTAATGAACACCGAGTCCTTTTTTTGATTCTTTTTCAGTCAAAAAATGGTTTAAGTGTTTGCTTGCAAACCCTAAAAGTTTTGCTTGCAAATCTAAAAGTTTTGTTTACGAATCTAAAAGATTTGCTTACGAATCTAAAAGTTTTGTTTACGAATTTGAAAGATTTGCTTACGAATCTAAAAGTTTTGCTTGCGAACCCTAAAGCTTTTAAAGCAACATTTTAGGGTTTGAAAGCAAAACTTTAGGGTTTGTAAGCAAAAGTGTGGAAATTTTCTCTCTCAAACTTTTTTGAGTCAGTCTTTTTTTGACTGCTTTAAAAAGAAACAAAAATCGCTCCATAAATTATACGTTCCTCATACCAACTCTGAACTTAACCATGCACCTCACTACTGGAATGAAATGCAAAACAAACTGAGAAACCCATTCCTCTGAGGGATTAAAAGGTCTACTTACTGATAACTAACTTGATATAATAGTAGCCTAATAATCCTAGTAGCATGTTATTTTAATTGCCTATAATGCTTTTTAATATGTGATGGAATAGAATCTCCTGTGTTGAGTACAACATTATACAGAATGTAGTACAACTGCATTGCTAATTGTTGACAAATGTCAGTGTGTTTGTGAGAGGAAGGGGGAGGAACACTTCCTAATTATATTTAATTATTCATCAAAAAGGAATAAATCCCTCCTGGCAACAAAGTGACAAGCTTTTCACCAGCTGGAAGATATGAACCATGTTGTTAGTGTTTTGCAAAACGTAGAAAAACTAGATTGATTCCTTTAGAGTGTGTGTCAGTGGTCAACAGATGGAAATGCCAGAGATGCAGATGCGGATCTTAACAATGATTGCACATGCTTTACACAGAGTTCTGTGTTTAAAATAAGACATTTAAAACATTTGAGTACTGGTATTCCATATCTTGCATCCATACTCACATAACCAGAGTTTGCTGTCAGATTTGATAGTTATGACATACTTTCATTTTAGGTCAAATCTCATTGCTGTTGTCCTCTTCTGACATTTATGAATATCATGCAGTTTGATTAATTTATAAACTGATTGATTATGATTTTATTAACACTAACTTATGGGAAGCCCTTGAAGGATAACACTGTTAATATTCTATAATTTTCTTGTATGTATCCACTACCAAGTATTGTGTGTGTATCACAGCCTGACGCATCTTCTTCCTCTGTGCCATAGCTCCATCATTGTCCAAAACCTAGTAAAAACACATCAGTGAGCCACATTGTTGCACTGTGTAACATGCTCCTTCATTACCATAAACACAAACTGTAGTTTATTTGGACTCAGTCCCATATACACCGTCCTGCAGCCCTAAACACTCACTCGAGCACCAAATGTGGATTAATCCACAGCTGAAAATAGTCCCCAACACATTTACTATTTCTTCCTGTTTAAGTAAAGTAAAACTACAGCAGCCAGCGGGAAACACTATACACTGTTAGCAGGTCTGCTTGTAAACTGTGCAACTTTTAAGTCTCTAAACATGAATATTCTACGTGTCAGCTGTATTTATAGCGCTGGGGGTTCATTTATTAGATTCAATGTGGGTGGCAGTGTTCATTATAATTGCAAAACCTCCCACCATAACTGAGACACCATGAGAGGAAAGGCTCCTTCCAGTCTTTTTCCATTGTCCTGCTGTGATTTGCTGCCCAACACTGGGTCTTATTTGAGCCCTCTGTGATCTTTGCTGTGACCCCACACTTTATTATGTTACTGCCAACTATTTGTTATGTCAATGGTCTAGAACCTGAAGCTTATACTGCTGTTGCACACATCGCTACAACATGAAAATGGAGTAAGAGAAGAGACTGACCTGTGGCCTGATCCTCATAATGTCTTCATGGCAGAGATCCTGTATTTGTGCTGTATCACTGTTTTCTGATTTGCTTCACCTGTTTTTCTGACTACTGTTCTTCTGCTCTGCTGTCAATTATAGATTCTGGGCCAGCAAAATCATGCCAGTCCAATGGGGGATAATGCTCTCTCTCTCTCTCTCTTACTCTCCCTCGTCCTCTCTCTGATTTACAGAAACTCAAATGTTTTTATTGACTGATCCGATTATCTCTGTCCTAAGATACCATCTGGGGATCTCTGCAAAGCAAAATAGCACACCAATGATCACATCACCTCTGTCAATCAAGGCAGATTGACAAACAGGTGCCGTACTAAATTATACAAATTTGCTTGGCAAAAAGAAGGTGGTTGGAGGCTTGGGTGACCACTGGGACATGAACAGGAACCATTGGGAGGATGTCTGTTTTTCAAGTAAATACATCTTAATCTTAATAAATATATAAAATAAAAAGGAGCAAAGATAGATGGACAAATACAAGTAAAAAATACAACAAAAACATATAATTTGGCTCAGGGCAAAAAAATTTTGGATGAAGAAACAACACCTTGGAATGGATGGAAAAGTGCTCTGAAACTTCCTTTTGCTTAACCAAGTAAGGATCCAGCGAACGCAGGGAACTATAGACCTATAGCTTTAACACCACATTTATGCAAATTTATAGAAAAAAATGATTGTGAAAAGATTGATTATCTTTTAGAGCATAAAGGATTGCAAAGCCCTTGTCAACATGGCTTCCATAGAGGTAGATCCACAATAGCCTTAGTGAATCATGATGTGAGTAATGATGTCTTCATATGAAAGCAGTTATGGCAGTGTTAATCTTGGATATTGAAAAGGCGTATGACTATGTGGAAAGAAAGACTTCTAATTAAAATGAGTCAGATTGGAATTGGAGGAAAGATGTATAACTGGATATTAGACTTTTTATCACATCATTCTTTTAGGGTTAAAATTGGATCAGATATGTCCAGTGGGTTTAAAAAGAAGTGGACGTGGAAGTGTAATTACTCCTATCCTTTCCAATATTACAATATATTTAAGGATCTAAATAGAGATATGTGTTTCATTATATGCAGGTTATTGGGCAATCTGGAAAGAGGAAGAAATGTAAAGCATGTGATTCAAAATCTCCAGAGTGCCTTACAGACAGATGAAAGTTGGTCATATAACTGGGGTTTCAAGGTGTCAGTTGCCAAATCATGCTGCATGTTGTTTACACAAAAGAAAGTTCAGACGATTATCATCTTGGTTCTGTACGGACAACCTTTAGAAAGTGTCAGAACTCCAATATTTAGGAATGTGGTTTGATGAAAATGGAATTCATACATAAAGCATGTAGAAAAAAATGTAAGAAAGCTGGAAATCATGAGGAATATATGTGGGTATGATTGGGGGATTGATAAAATATCACTATTAAATATATATCAGGCACTAATAAGATCCACTATCGATTATGGATATATAGTTTATGGGAAAGTATGTCAAACAACATTACAAAGATTAGACAGAGTTCAGAGCAGAGCATTAAGATAATGTCTAGGGGCTATGAAAACTCAAAAAAAAAATCTCTTTTAGTAGAAGCTGGTGAGATTCCATTACATCTTAGTCACTAGCATACTGGGTATGACTAAAAGGATGTGGAAAATAACAATCCTCCACAAAGAGGTTTTAAGTGAATGCTGGGAATATACGAAGGACAAGAATGGCAGAGCTTTGGATGGAATATAGGTACGATTACAGAAAAGGTACGATTACTGAAAGGGTTAAATTAGAGTCCATCTGTTGTCTTAAATAATGTTCCTCCATGGCTCCTTTCAGATCCATTTGTTAATTTAGAAACTTCTGGAAGCAAAGAAGAACTGGTCAGACAACATCCAATTAATTGTTAAAGATCATGTTCAAAGACAGTTCTATAGATTTTTGACAATATACACAGATGGTTCAAAGAATCCTAATGATGGGCATGTGGGTACATAAAAAAACATCTCCCCACTCGCCCCTGCAGGCGGTCTATTCCTTCTTTACGCTCTGGTCCTCTGCCAGAGGCCTGGGAGCTTGAGGGTCCTGCAGTATCTTAGCTGTTCTGCGGACTGCGCTCTTCTGGACAGAGATCTCGGAAGTTGTTCCTGAAATCTGCTGTTGTTCCTCTCCCAGTTTGGGGGTCACCACCTCGAGTAATCCAATTATCACAGGGACCACTATTGCCTTCTCTCATACCTCTTTTCTAGTTTTTCTCGCAGCCCTTAGTATTTCTCAATCTTCTCGTGTTCCTTCTTCCTGATGTTGCTTTTGCTTGGGATTGCTACATCTATTACTACTGCCTTCTTCTGCTGTTTGTCCACCACCACTACATCCGGTTGATTAGTGCTCCCGTGCTGTCTTTCAGTCCAGCCTTTTTCAGCCACTGGAATATATATATCCGCCAGCTTCCTCCGTGCAGCCTGAGCCCACACCATGAAGGCATTCATCGGTCTCTTAACATGCGGCTTGTTCTTTGAAGATCCGTTAACGCGCACTTGCATAGGCACTAGGGTCCAGTCGTAGCCTTGGAGTACCTGGGATACGGTGTCATGGATGCAAGTGGGGAACTTGTCTTCTTCGTCAAGTATATATATATATATATACCAGAGTTCAATGTTAATGTATTTCACAGATTGTCAGATAAACTATCAATATTTTCAGCAGGAATCATTGCAATCACTTTTGGCCTTCAGTGGATAGAGACAGTACAACCAATAAAAGTAGTCATTTGTTCAGATTCAGCAGCAGCTCTCACAGGTTTGACAGCAAGGAAGACCTCATGACAGAAATCCACATAAAGCTTTTGAAATGACAAAGGATGGGTATAGATGTGCAGTTTTGTTGGGCCCCTGCTCAAATGGGTGTCAAAGAAAATTAACAAGCAGGCAAGTTAGCAGAGAAGGCTCTTACAGTATTAGATAAAGTATATTAGAACATTTATAATAAATATGGCAGACAGAATAGGATACAGATAATATAGTGAGACATTATAATAATATACAGAAGCCAGTTAATACTAGACATTTTAAAGGTAGATATTATAGCTGCAGAGAGGAGGTCATCATTACTGGGTTAAGGTTAAGGCACACAGGATTATATTCCACATTATATAATATGGGGAGAAGTCAATCCAATCTGTGTCAGTGGTGTAACAACCTGGAGGATGTAGAACATGTTATTATGCATTGTAACTAATACAATTCTGAGAGGGAGACATGAAGAAATACAGCAAATACACCGCCATGAATGTGCACACTTCGACACAGTAGGTGGCGCTATGTACCTTCAACGTTGTTTACGAGTCGACGATAAACGGGAAGAAGAAGAAAAAGCTGCCGCCGTCACTTCTGTGTGGTAGCAGGACTAGCAGCTAGCAGAGGGTTACAGAGACTAGCAGCTAGCAGAGAGTTACAGAGACTAGCAGCTAGCAGAGTTACAGAGACTAGCAGCTAGCAGAGAGTTACAGAGGGGAACATAGATTACAGATGCTTGTTTCTCTGAACACCACGGGGATACAGAGACAGTAAAGACTAAAGTAGAGACCAGCTATGGAGAAAACATTCAGCCAGTGGAAGAAGCAGTGTCTGAACAAGCTGGACCTGAGTAAGAAGGGCAGTGTGGATGAAGACATTGGACATGTAGTGTCTCTGCTCAACAGCTGTGAGGAGTACTTCACCACCAGCTCCTGCTCTGGTAGAATCATCGTCATCGATGGGGTGAGAGACTGTGAGGACAGGTCCTCTGTTTCCAGATGGTCCTAGCTAGTTCAAATGTTTCAAAGAGATTGAATATTGCCACATCATTGTGTCTACCAACAGTCTCCTCTCTTCTAGGCTCCAGAGAGCATTGATGTCCAGAAACACAGTTGTGTTTGGCTGTTTGTCTCGCATAAGAAATGCAACTCCAATGAGCTGGTGAGATATGACGTATGTCCGTGCTAATGCCATTTCATTTGGATCTGAAGTTAACAGCAGTGCATTGTGTTTGCTCCTCAGATGTCTGGTCTGGCCAGGTCCAGTGGGGATGCAGTGTTGAAGTTTGAGCCCTTTGTGCTACATGTTCAGTGCCGGAGGCTGGATGATGCACAGCTGATGGTGAGACTGACTGAATGAAGTGTTGATTTATGAGTAAAAAACACAACACAACATAACATAGCTGTACACTGCTGGTGGGACAGAAGGCTAATCTTCAGCACCATACCGGGGATTTTCAGATCTAATAAACCATTACCCACACACTTTACTTTATGGTCAGTTCTCTTTTAAAGCCGACTATTCTGTATGTCTTCAGATTGATATCTGTCCTTCCAGCGAGGCTTTCCTTTCCTTTGATTTTGATCCAGTGTGGACATGAGCTTGCAGAGAGTTTTCTGGGTTTTAGGACTCATTCCTGCAGCACCTGGCATGATAAAACAACTCATATGCAGTAGTGCAGTGTCATATGCAGACTCTTGTTGTTCTACTGTCATATGGCACACCATGATGACCTGTTCCATCGACATTGATCACTTTTCACGGACAGCCACTAAACCAGTAGTGGAATACCATCAGACACTTTTCATTGTCAGTGTTGCTGACTTAAGTGGACTGAGACAGGTGACGTATTCCAGTGAACAATTAGTCACCTATATTGTTTTGTCCGTTGGTGATGCAGTGATTTTAAAAGCTCTCCTTGGATGGTGCTCACAGGGATGGGCCTGCACCAGAACTGATGGCCATCTACCAAACAAATACCCATTATGGCAATAGAAATAATGGATGTTCTGAAAAGAATAATATCAATCAGGTCACTTCTTACAGTTGACCAGCCAATTATCTAATCACAGATGTCAGGTTGTCCTTGAATGCACCAGCAGTGAGTTTCCTTCCCTGCTAACCAGGTGGTCATATAGTAAATCTAAAACAAAAAAGACAATCAGTTCTTCACTGTGATTGATTACCTATCCTAATCAGGTTTCAAGTCCTAAAAAGTTCAGTTATAGTGTTCTAAAATTATGTGGGCTGCCTAGAAGTAAGGAAATCAAACTAAAACTTAGTGTGCACTTTGGGAAAAGCATTAGCAATTTGTAGTTAAATTTGTCATCAATGTCCAGTCCAATTTATACCTCATTGTTATGATTGATCACAGCATTATGTTGAATTCCAGTTGTAACCCATGGAATGCAGTCCACATGGTCTGCCTTTAAATAGAAAATATACACTACATGGACTGCACTTGGAATGGACCATGTGGACTAAACATGGAAGGCTATTTGTTTTAACCAATGTTGTTCTGGAAGAAGTAACCTGAGCACTCGGTCATTAAATGTCTTGTCTCTCCTCTAGCACTCAGTGGCCATCAACTCAGGCTTCAGGAACTCGGGTCTCACTGTCAGCAAGACGGGAAAAATCATCATGGTAGGCTTTGTGACATCAATAACATTTCCAGGATTGTGGCGAAAACAATTTCATTGCCATTACTCTACCAGTGCCATTAGAATCCATTATATAGTAAATTGAACTTTAGACAATTCATGCAGTAGAAACAGCCTTAATTTTGCTGCACGTGTTGCTTGCATATACTGGTAAAAGGTGTAAATGTACCTTTGCTGTTTTGTCCTCTAGGCGGTCCGTAGTACCCATGGCCTGGAGGTTCCTCTTAGCCACGAGGGAAAGCTCCTGGTTGAACATGAGTACATCCATTTCCTAACTCAGATAGCCAATCAGAAGATGGAGGAGAACCGTAGAAGGATCCACAGGTCAGTCTGCTGATTGCTTGTCTCCAGTGATTGGTAAAGCTAATAGTGGCCTTTAGCCACTACACAAATAAAAAGTCCTCCCTAATTATATGCATTAGAATTCAGTTCAAACATGCACATGTAAACCCAGCTGCAGGAAGCTCTGATTTGTAT
Source organism: Nannoperca obscura (assembly GCA_036024295.1). Lineage (NCBI taxonomy): Eukaryota > Metazoa > Chordata > Actinopteri > Centrarchiformes > Percichthyidae > Nannoperca > Nannoperca obscura. Next base: position 2,990 of record JAVQJL010017575.1, on the reverse strand, counting down.
TTATTAATTGGCCATTTCCAGGTTCTACCAGAATCTCCAGTCAGCCCTGCCTACAGAGAAACTCCCAAAACTTCACATCCCAGATCCCCCCATGTCGCAGGAAGTACACGACACTCCTTACAGACTGGAGACAGAAAAGGAGGAGAAGAAAAAAACAAGTGTGTATAAACGAAGGCGGAAGAGAGAACAACAGCATCAGACTGACTGTTGCCAAGCTGATGGGCCTAGCAGTGTGACAGAGCTAGGCGACTGTCTGGATTTGTTCACATGAAGTAGTGACTCTGATAACGTGCTGACAGGCTCTTTTCATCACTGGATAATAGTGTCGCTCTTTTGTGTGCAGATTATTAGTTTTACTTGAGAGAGCTAGGGCTTGTATTACAAAGAAGATCACCGTGGTAACAACCGCTAAGCTGCTCTGGAGCCGGTTGAAGTCTGTAGATCAGTTTTAAAAAGAGCCTGCCTACTGATGAATAATGGATTCATCATTTCTACAGGGTCTCAATGTAGACAGAAGGACTACTTTTTACAATAACATGACCAGTAATAACAGCAATAAAGACATTTTTATACATCAGTAGAAACACTTTGCTTCCCATGATTTCAGAAAAGATTTTCTGTATTTCTCTTTTTAATAATTCTTATTACAAAGTACAAGCTATCACAGCAATGAATGAGTTAAGAATTATGTTGAGAAGAACTACAGCTCCCAAGAGGCTTTGACAATGTTTCTGACTCATGGGTGTGCTACTGTTGGATGCTAACAAAATAGTTAGTTTATCTTTGTTAAAATCACAAGGTGCATACATATGGCTGTCCAGTACGGATGCTCATTTACAATACAAAACTCCATCATATTTGAGCTCATAGTGTGTCAGTGCTTGGAATTGTCTTAGAAGGAAACTTAGGTCGTTGATGAAAGGCACTTTCACTTAATGAAATAGTGCAACAAGGCTTAAGTAAAAAAAAATACTAATAATAATTTAAATTGAATTATATATTTTAACATTGATGTCACATAGTAATCGACTGCATTATATTGAGGTGTTTCTAATATTCTGACCCCCTCATGTAAAGGTAGATGTCCTTTATTGATCCCATGAGGGAAATTGTTTTGTTACAGCAGCAGCAAATCAACAATATAATAAGAATAACCAAAAATTCAAAGAACAATTGCAGAATATCAAAAAAGGAATAAAAAATATAAATATAAAATGAGCAGAATTGCAGACCTATAGGACGGTCTCTCAATATAATGAGGAAATAACAGTACAAGAAAATAAGAAAAGAGCAATAAGAACAGGTGTGCAAAAATGGCTGTGAATAACATATACAATAAATGTATGATATAAACATGTACAGGTGAAAGTGCAGCAGTGGGTTCACCTGTCACACACAGGTGAGCTGTTGACAGCTGACCTGAATGAGTCTGTTGGAAGATGAGCTCTGCTGTCCTTGAAGTGTGTCATGGAGGGGGTGGGATGGTTTGTCCATGATGTATGTAAATAGACAAAACACAAAATTAGAAAGACCCTTAATATTATGTAGCCCAGCAACATCACCTTCACCTATGGCCTCAGTAATAAACCTATAATAGAGTTTACACAATTTACATTAGATTGTACATTTGTACTTAAAAAGGTTTATTGTCATTGAGTTGAGCATTGTTCAAGGCAAGGCAGCTTTATTTATATAGCAAATTTCAAACAGAGTTCAAAGTTCTTTACATAGGCAAAGAAAAGAATTAGAATGACATTCAAAACAATAAGAATAAAATCAATAAAGATAGAATCAAATCAAATACAGTGTGCTGTTAGTGTTTGTTGATGTATATGATGTGTTTACAGGGTGGCAGGCCTGTCGGAGGTGGTTCTATCCTGGAGGAGAGCTGACGCACACAAGATTTCACCTGTTAATTGGTTGGAACAGGCACTCAAATGACCTCCCTTTTGTCTCAGCTTCCGAACTCAGCACACAGTTCTGTCTGACTGAAAGCTTGTGATGTTCTAAAATAGAGTGTGCAGATTCTGATGTGTGGAAGCGGTTTCTTCTTATTTATTTATTTACTTACAATATTTCCACTGGAGGGCAGCCGTGCTCATTGTATTATAACTCCAAATGTTTGGTTTCTCTTGTGTCTTTCTTTTTGTACTTGGTGACATTCACTGGGATTGAGCTAACCATTCACAAACTCACCAGCTGCCAGAGTTTTTTATGTGCAGTTTATTGTTTTAATTACACTCAAGCAGATCAAACTTGTAAGTAATAGCTTCTTTAAAAGCTCTTGTAGAAATATGATGAATGAATGTAATAAATAAGATACATTTTTACCCACCAGGAGGCCATTTGCCTTAAAGCTGCACTAATTCATATTGTAATATTACTGTATGTCTATTCTTATCTAATAATCTAATATTTATTTTCCAGGGGTAATGTCATGGTCAGATAAGCCTGTTTGGGGGCCCCATAGCAAAAATTTGCTGGTGGACCCCTATTGGCCCATCCTACCCCAATCCACCCACCTCCTAACCACAATGCAGCTGATCCAGGCAAAAAGCACATTAATGCTCACATTAATGCTGCCAAAATTAACCCCCACCCCTGTCTATTGTTTGCAAATTCTGAAACACTTTAAATGTATTGTGGTTACATCTCTAGGTCACTGGATGGTACCCTAGAAAGCACATACATGACGTTATAACCGGTCAAAAGTCCATAAGCATGTGCTCGCACATGCACGTATGTATGCTCTGCAAGCTGGACTACTGCAACTCACTCCTGGCCGGTCTCCCAGCCTGTGCAATCCGTCCCCTCCAGAAGATCCAGAATGCAGCAGCACGTCTGATCTTCAACATACCGAGGTTCACCCACGTCACCCCTCTCTTCATCTCCCTTCACTGGCTACCCATCGCTGCTCGTATCAGATTCAAGACCCTGGTACTGGCCTTCCAAGTGGTGAACAGGACTGCACCAACCTACATCCAGACCAT
>JAVQJL010017573.1:0-14826 GCA_036024295.1 Nannoperca obscura | reverse complement strand
CGTCTGTCACAGTTGTGACAGTTGCTCTTTTTCGTTCCAAACAAAAATCCTCTCAATGGGTCTGCTGTGTCTTCTTATCTCTCTGCCGTTTTACGTCCCCCCCCCCCCCCCCCCCATGCATAGAAAGGGAAGGTTATTGCTTACATTGATTGGCGACTTTCTCCTGGAGGCCAGACAGGATCACTGGGGAGTCAGATAGATGCCTCACAGAATAATTAAAGCAATACACTGATGCCTAATCCCATAATCATCATTAGATTTGAAGTGGTTTAAACCAAGAGGCTGTTTTACCAAAAACCTGACCTGTTTGATTCACTTAAGAACCCCTTTCTGCATCTGTGATTTCTGTTTGTTGATCTAATTTGAAAATAGAACCTCTCTTAATATGAGGAGACTGGAGACCAAATTCTATGCTTCGCCTTTAAATTACACACCTGCAGTATCTGTCTGAGTGGAGTGAGATTGGGCTAAATGATAGCTCACATCCCTCCTTGATAGAAGGTCTAGCTTGAGAAGCAAGAGTAGACCCTCCTCCTGTATTTGTGGAAATCAGACAAACTGGCAATTTGATTTCATCTTGTCTCACTCTTTGCAATCTCCAAAACATTACATTTTCTTTTGTATTTCATTTTTCCCCCAGTGTTTCGACTCTTAGAGTACATTGGCTTTCTATTGATTGAAGCGCTAACTTTGTTTTGGGCTGATGCAACTCAGTTAGGTTTGATTTCTGAGTGTTCATTGATTTGCAAGGCAACACTGTCTCTTGTCATTTTTCCAACTTTATCAGCCTCTATAATTAGCCTCATACTTCACCTGCTGGTTTTCCAATTTACAGTACGGGGATTTTAAAAGCACCGCCAACCAAAACGTCATTCATCTGGATCACATTTGTATGCAGAATAACATTTCAGATGAACATTTCAAGCCTTCTGTGTTCAACAGAACACATTGTATAAACAAGGACTTATAGCTTTACTCAAGGATCATTTCTCTTCATTGATGTCGTGGCACAAAAGATTAGATTTTCATCTTTTTTTTCCACCTGACTGTCACTGCTACACGCTGTAGTTAGTCTGCAGTGTTTTGTTGCCATAACAACATACATATCAGTTTGGGAAGGTTTCTGTCCATGTGCAGGAATGATAGGGAAGGAGTGTTTGTATGTGTTAAGATGATGGGATGACATGTCAGTAAATAAATGGCAAGAAGATTTACAGTGCAGGGGCTATAACTTTCTCATGTGCTTATTCCTACTCAGGAGGATGTGGATTATAGACAGCGGTTGAATACAGTATTGAGTATGCTTTGCTATTAGTTAGGGAGTGAAATGACCCTTAAAGTGCACATGCCTTTATAATGTATTTAAATGTTTTCCTTGCTAAAAATAACACTTACCAAGATGGATCCTCAAAGCCAGCGTTCATTCACTTTTTTGATCACTTCTGATTAATAACTCAACGTTGTTACTTTTTTATTATCAGTGTAATAATGATGAGTGTAATAATTTGCCAGTGAGATGGAGATATTTTTGTGTTCTAGATCTCTAGATATCTTGGTCTACAACAACATTTCTAAGGGCGTTTTCAAACCTAACCTGTTAAGTTCTGTTAAAACGAACCCTGGTGCTTTGCCTACTTAGTGCCTTGTCTGGGCAGGTGTGAACACAGTAATCACACTCAGGTGCGGACCAAAACAACCGCACCAAGACCCTTTAGAAAAGGTGGTCTCGGTCCGGTTCCAAGTTTGAGTTGAACATCTCCTGCAGCCAGGTGTGCTTTGATTTCTGCGATGCAGCAGAGACTAAACTGTTTTGCACAGTAGCAACTAGCCAGAGAACGAACCAGCAATGTTTCTCTCACAGAAATATGCACTAGATCACAACACAGGACCGTCTGCCTACATTTTACACTGGCTCTGATTACCTTCTTACGATATAGTTCAGTCAGTCTAGTTAGCAAGGCGTCTGAAATGCAGCATATGGGTGCTTCAGGGTGTCTATCACCTGACCCTCACATTGCAGGCCATAGCAGTTCCTCGAGACTGACCTGCATTGCTTCCCTTGACATGAGATCTGATCACAATGGGGGCAGACACTAGATAATGAGAACGCTTATTAATACTAAGTGCATGATCAGATACTGTATCCAGGCGTAAATAGGATGTCTATGTACACGTGAATATATGTTGTCAGTCAAAATAAGGATAAGCAGAAAAACTGTTGGACGGGATGACTCATTTTCTATCCCCCCATTTGACCTCGTAAACCAATTATTTGCTTGTTAAGACTGGGCTGGACTATTCAGATGATTGATATTAATGTCACTGGATGGGAAGTTTGTGGCCTTTTCCTGCCTTCAGTCTCGCCATTGTGAACGAAACAGCATGAATTGCGATTTTTAATTAGCTCTCCCTGCACAATGAGGCTGTGGTCGCTTGAGAGGTGAAGTTTTGTTAATGCAGGAAGTCTCCCAACAACGTTGCATTTGATGAGGCTGTCAAGCTCTCCCGCGTCAGCCAGGCACTCAGCGTGTGGCCTTTTTCAATGCTCCTTTATTGGAAAGTTTGAACACATCCCCTCACTGTGTTCATTCCCTGTTCAGTCTCCCCGTCGCTCAATGACAGCTTAGAACAAAAAACACTACTCTCTTGTTCCCTTTGTACATTTTCTTTCCTTTCGTTTTTCCTTTTTTTCCAGTCTTTTTTTAGTCAAACTAGGATTGGTCAAAGCACAATCAACCTATTTCTGCAACAAGCAGAGGCATAGTGAATCCTGAAAGGTCTCAAGGGAGTCTTGCCAAGTTTAGGGCTTTTCAGTTTGTCTTTTTTTGCCAGGGAGAAAGGATGTAAGCTCGCTTGCTGAGGAGTACGCCTTTGTTGGTTGCAGGAGACTGACGCACTGCAGGAGTTTTGGAAACAAACCAGGTTGACTCTATTCTCCAGGCTCTGGCTGCTTTTCTCAACACTGTTCTGAAGATACAAGCAGGTCCCATTCAAATCCTACTGCTTAGCATTTTTATTATAATTAGCAGGGAATTACCTGGTATTCCCCCCATAGGAAAGTATGTCATTTTATCCAAAGCTAAAGTATCTATTGTTTGGGGAGAGAAATGCTACTTTAATTAAGACGCACCAAATTTGCTTTTAAAAATCCACTCTGGATTCTCTGTTCAACTATTCCCTGTAAGCATGCCTTGTAATTTAATTTGGCACGATTTACAGTGAAGTTCTGTCACATATTCCCTGTCATGTTTATTGCTTGTGTTTGATGTGGCGCACGGTTGAAATATTTAAGGCCTCTTTTTTATGATCCTCCAGGGCCCAAAAAAAAGTTAGAAGATGGCAGTTGATTTCCCTGCAGTGCAATGATCAATAAATTATACATATCAATTAAGTTCCACTGTCATCTCCAAGGCCTCTCCCAGGGATCAGCCAATCACAGCACAGCATGACACTGCACAGCCTCCCCCACAGGCCCTCTGTTCTTAAAACAAACATGTACAGAGGTACTGTATTAGTGTATGATTCTTAGTGAGGCTTGAGTGGGAAGATGGGGGTCATCATCATCATCTGTAATTTACAAGAAGTCTCTTTCATTTATTTATTTTTATATGACATATAGTGGCAGTTCTGTAAATGTGAAAAGTTCTCAGCTGTGGCTCAAATAGTCATGAAATGCTTTTACGGCCACAGTGGCCTTGTAAAATGATTCTACTAACCTGTGAAACATAAATATAAGAGATGAGGACAGGGCAGATTTCAGTCCTGAAGATGTACACAATTTGCTTCTAATGCCTATTTCTCAGAGCTGAAAAGAGTTAAATAGAGAGGAGATGTGTAGAGGGAGTGACTGTCATTACAGAGGGAGCCTCTTAAGTGAAACCAACACAAGATTTCAGCTTGGAGTCAGTTGAGGTACTGTAGATTTTGCCTTGATAGTGACAGCACAGGGGCTGCAGCATCCAAAGAGCTTAGAGTCTCTATTAGCATCTTCTGCTAACTGAAGGGCACTACAGATGTTAGTAGGCGTTGCATCTCTGTATCCTGCCAGTAGCCAAGCAACACGGCACACAGCAATCTCACAATCCCAAGTGTTTCTGCGCTCTCAGCATATCTCCTCACGCAATCTCGCCCTCCGAAACAGGATTCACAACTCTCCTCTCTCCTCAACCTTTGTCTGTGTTGTGCGTGTGATCTTGCCACAGGGTAGTTAAACTGTTTCTGCTCTGTTCAGCTTCTCACTGAAGTTTACCCCCTGTATATCATCTGACATCAAAAACACTTCAAATAAACCGCTGTATAAAAATGCAATGTTCAGGCAGCCAATTAAGTTTGATTCTTGATGTATTAGTCTCTGAGCATGTGTAATGAGGCCCATAGCTTAACTGTGAAGTCTGCTAGCAGCTATTTGACACAAGGGGTTTTTTTTCATTCACATAGGGCCTAATGAGTGGTGGAGATGCTAACGTTTTCCCATCAACAAGTCAGATGATGGAAGAGAAACAGATCAAATAGCTGGATGAATGATTAACTTCCCTTTACAAGGACGCTGACCTTACAGTGTCCTCTGCACCTGCAAAGATAATAAAATAAAAGCCACAATGGTGCTTATTGATTAGCAATCATTAAGCTGTTTAAAGTACTTGCAATCTACATCTTATTTGTCTGTTCAGGTTTGATGTAACACATCTGGCAAAACAGCTGGGAAAAGGATAACAAAGCCAAGCAGTTTAGGGTAATGTCATTTACATTTTTGACAAGTCATCTGTCCCATTTCCAGCCCCGAAACACTCCAGTTCAATTCCAAAATAAAAGTATCCAAATCCTATTCCAACACCATTCATTTGCTCTGCATTGAAATTCAAATATGGCCTGATTATAATGTTTAATGTGCGTACCAGCCTCAGCGATTTTTTTAATCGTGTGATATAGGCATTTAAAGGGCCTCCTCTTGCTGTTTGCAACGCTCTCTAAGGCTCTCTGTCTCTTTTTTGTGCACCAAGTGCCTGGTCTTGACAAACACAAGGACGGCTAAGGATTATGGTTCTGTATGTGTCTTTCATTGCCTTTAATATGCAAATGGGAGATTAGCTTTGGGAGGAAACTGTTTGGCATGGGAGTTATTTGTACCAGCAGGTTATGCTAACCATCCACACCTTTTCTTTCTCCTTCTAAAGATTAGACTTAACCATTTCATCAACAAATGGCACCCAGGGTGCTTTGCAGGACAGAGAGGATACATACTGTACTTATCAAGAACTGCTCACTTCTCATTAAAGCACAGTCATGAAGCCTGTAGCATGAATAGTTCATATATTACGGATGCTACAGGCAAATACAAGGTTTCAGTAACATGACTCAGTATTATTAATTTAAGTCAAAGGCATGTGTCAGTGTTTCATTTGAGCTGCATAGCAACATTTAAATAACTCTCTCTGCATGGCTCAGGCACATCAAACAAAATAAGAAAACGACATCTCTGCAATTCATAGCAAAAGCCAAATGCAGCTGGGTAAATTACTTTGGTATTACACTGTCAGAAAACCATTTCAAATGTGCCATGGGAAGCAATTCCAGCATTTCTTTTGATCTCCGGTGCGGAGGGGAGGAGCAAGGATTAGGAAACATTTCATATCGTGGAATTTTGATCCCAGTATTAGAGCTATACAATGCACATGCAATGTCAACATCTATAATTGAGTGATTTAAATGACCTAATTTTTGTGTGTGGGCTACCTCTACAGTTGTAGCTGGATCACAACGTTTAACCCTTTCAAAAAGCGCTTCAGGGTAGCTAATGCTGTATTCAAGCACCCATCTAGAACACCATCTAGAGGTCTCTGAATCTCTCTAGGCGTGTTTAAGTGACCTTAAACGGTGTTCACCCATGAGAACAGGAGATCAAGTGACCATCACACTATGTGCAGTCGAACACACAGATAGAAGCATGCTCACACACACTCAACACTTTCCAAAACAAAGTCCTCTAAGTCAACTATTTGTTTATTCTGAAACTAAGTAAATTTAATTTAGACTGAAAGCTTGCCACACTTATTTAATTAGCATTCAAGCTATATACACCTCTGCTGTTTGGAATATTGATTCTGTACACACACACACACACACACACACACACACACACACACACACACACACGTGAGACAGTGAGGCGCAGATTATTCAATCAAACAGCCATGCTGACCGTGTACAATTGATCAGAGTACATTTGCTCGAGGCTGACAACCCAGTGGGCATTCATGGCTTTTGCGACTAGCTCAGAGGGGGGGTTAAGGATTATTGACTGTGGGATAAAGGAAACAGAGAAATCTGCAGAATAGAGTCACCAAATAATTGGATTAAACAAACAAATGAACGCGCTAAATGTACAGTCAGAACAATGAAGCACCTGAAACACGTCTGTGTCCCTGAAGGACTAGCTGTTTGGATCACAGGTTCAGACATGATTAATGCTCAAGAAATGACTTTGACAGATGGTCGAAATTTTTGTCATGACAATTATCTATTTTGCTTTTCATGTTGGTCCCTCTCCTAATTGGTCAGTGTGTGGATATTTTCTCCACAAACGTTTTGTATGCCACCCTTAATCACTTAAGCATAAAAGACATTCTTGCCATTCAGTCTTGGCTAGCTGGGGAAATGATTCTGTTTTATATGTTCCTTGACCTCTTTCAGGCCTACAGAATGGATGCCAGTGTGTTCCTGAGCAGCCTAATTGGGTTGACAGCACAGTGTCTTGCCTCTTGCTCACATGCATGACATCCAGCTCTTTGACAGAGTGGCCTGCCTCCGCAGTCCTTTAGCTGTCGAAGGTAGTAGCACTTGAGTGAATGTTTAAACAAGCCATCATAGATGCCTCAACGCTGTTGACTTCACCAAATGCTTTTTGAGTGTTCGCATTTTTATCGGTGAGTTGTGAACGCTTACAAACAAAACCAACAGCAGATGAAATGTGGCTCAGAGTTAATGAATAGATTTTAATGGACACTCTAGGAATGTGTTTGTTAATTTGCTGTCAGTACACACATGTGTGTGTGTGGTTTTAATGAAGTTGAATGAATTGTGCATCGTGTTGCTGGTGCGTGCAGCGTGACTATGTTGAAAATGTTCTCTCTGTTGTGTGGTGCCAACAGTTTAAACAAAGCTGTGTAGGTGGAGGGATGGTGGGAAGAGAGGAAGGGCAAAGGGAGACAAAGGCAAAGTGGAAAGTACACAAGGCCGGGCTTCATGAATTCATTTCCCCTCTCTCCTGTGTCACGGGGACCTCGTCTGAACCCATTAGGGTGGTAACAAGGTGACAGCAAGCAGTCTTGCTATGGGTTCTGGCCTCCGGGGCTGTCTGGCTGCCCGTCTATGTTAATTAAGAAAGAAAATGAAAGTGTGAGGTATGGGGACACTGTGGACAAAAACGTTTAACTAGATGGTCCGAATAAGGACAGAGTTTCATTGTTTCTTTCAAATGAGTTTGCAGCTTCAAGGTGGAGCAAAATGGACAGCGAATCACGCGGTTTTAGTAATCGTGAGGTATACAGATCTTACCACAGGCACTCAGCAGACCATGAATTATTAAGGACCTGTTAGGCTTGTCATGTTGAATTCTTTAAAGTTAGAGAGTTTGACCAGTCTCATGCCCTGAATCTGTTTCCTTCACACATTATTTAGAGAACTTGTCACTGGTGCTCTTCTGAAATAATATCCCCTCTCAAGCTTGCCGGTGCATAGAGATAGAATAAATATGTTGGCGTGTTTGTCAAATGGAAAGCCTCCCTCTCCTTTTGTCTCCCCTCTACTGTGGGAAAAGTGGCGTCATCTTTCTGTGAGGGAAATGGCACTGGTGAAGTTCACTGGGAGAGCATTTTTGTGCAAAGTAAGTGGGCGATCAGGAGATGTCATCAATTCCAATGCATGCCAGTTGCCACGGAAACAGAAGTGGAGAGGCTTTTCTCAAGGATCCTGTTAAACATTTAGAGTGTGCAGGGCTCAGAGAGAGAGCGAGAGAGAAAAGAGAGTGGAGGAGATGTGTCATAGACAATCGTCTGTGTTTTCATCCATATTTTTCCACTTCCATTATAAGTGTAAATGATGGGGTGAATTTGCACGATTTGGTTTTAAGTTAAAGATTTCGTTTCTTTTAACCAAGCAACACAGTTGGAAGTCATGCAATTATACAGCTCACAAACCTCCATTTTACCTAAAGGCATAGTTTTTACGGTACAGCTGAATTTGCTAACTCTGCCAATATCTCCTTAATATCTAAAGTAGAGGTGAGGTGCATTTCAAATAGAATATGAGTTGTATGGGTACAATATTTTAGTCTTAATAACTGCTTACGTAAGACTGACTTGTTATTAGATTAAGGAAAAGATTGATTACACACATTCTTCTTTGGGTTTTCGTCCAGTTTGTCATTGGAAGCTCAAATTGGAAGACTTTCTTGAATTCACCCTAGCACCCAACTTGGCCTTTATCTGCACAAGTGACCAAAGCTGTAGCCGAGCTTGGCACAAAAGCACAACAGTTGTGTTGCGTGAGGAGCCCTTCTCCAGCGGTAATCTCCCAGCAGACAGGTCTTAAATGGGAAAGGGCTCTTTGCAGTAACAACGTGGGCTCAGCAGATAGGAGCTCTGTGTAATTCCTGTTAATTACTGTCCAGGAGGCGATAAAACCTGGTTGGAGAGGCTAAGAAAAGAGATAAGGAGGATCAGGGATTCACCTGAAGGATTGTCCACCCCTTGGGCAAAAACAGTCCAGTTGTCCAGAAATAGTCTAAAGTTTGAAGCTGCCCTGAAGTAATTGTTGTTTTTTTTCTTCACATACTGAACTAATGGAAGAGAATGGAACTGTTTTGACACCCATTAAAAAGCAGTGGCAGCGGGTGAGCCTGAGGTTATCTATGAAAGAAATTGTTTGCTGACTTGGGATGCTGTCATAATGTTTCCTTTCAGTGTTGAAATACTAGCGTGAATTTCTAAAAAGGTGGAAAAATGAAATGTGAATCACATGGTCATCATGGAAATTAGATATCTATACCTTCCTTGATTCTGAGCACTTCCGGGACTTTTCATCCATGTTAGCTTAAAGGTTATGCTAGTCCATCATGTTTATGAAGACCATGTGGTCTAAAGCTCCAGAATAAGCTAATAAGTGGACCTTGAGTTTGTATTATTTTGTTAGCTGCTATTCATAAGGTCAAGCGCAAACTGGCAAGCTCTAACAGAAAATATGTTTTGCAATATTGAGCAAATGACTTAACATTTAATTGTAAGTTAAAATATCCTGGCATTTCCCTTCCCTTGCTAATTCAAATCAGGCGTATGGAAACACACTTATAGCACACTTGAGTAAGACCATTGATGCCATAGCAAATATTCACAGCATGACTTGAGGGATTTTCTTTTAAGTATAGTTCAAAGCAATTCACCAAAAAGCATGAGTCCTATGAGACCCAATTCATTTCTTTGCCATATTCCAAGCCTCCATTAGCATGCGCCGGAGATGAATCTTACAAGTTGTCAGTCACCTCTGCTCTACCATGAAATCAGACCAAATCCAAGTTTCTGTTTGTCTGGTTCTCACTGCAGAGACGTTGCAGTGTCTCCACAGACCTATGACCTGATAATAAAAAGGGAAGTTGGTTGTGCATAGAAAAGATCCAGCAATGGGTGATACTGTAGTCTGAAAAATAGGAGGCTGATGAGAGAGGACTCTGTGTGGTTCTTTGAAGGAAGTGAACCCTACATCGTAAACTGCAGTGGCTCTGTGAGGCCTCGAGTACAGGGATATATGAGCTCATATTGGAGAAACGAGGCTAGTTGTCTAAATGCATTACTGTAATAAGACCTGGGAGGGGGAGTGGTGCTGTGCATCTGCGTGTTGACCTTGTTAGTAGTAAGTTCTTGAATTACTCCCTGGGGTGTGCATGCTGGCAGAAGCACCGGTGGTCTGACTGTACACTCCTCATTTCTTACTTTTTGGTTTAATTCTCTTCTTTGTTCCTGCTTATTAACAGCTCAGCAAAGGAATCGTGTCTTCTTCACTCGGCAGCTCATCATTAGCAGCTGAAACATATTTCGCCCCTTGTAATACACAGAACACCAAGATACTAATTACCTTTCAGTCACCAATAAGGCTTGGTTTTACCCCCTACTTCTCATTGAACAGGCGCTGCTGTAAAGAATCCGTTTCAGTCAGGCATTTGTGGAGGGTCTATACAAATCATGCATAATATGACAGCCATTCATCAGTTTGATAAATGATTATCAAAGAGAGCTACTGAGAATATGCAAATTTCAGCGCTTAGAGATCACAGTGTACCTCACTCTTAGTGATTAGAGAACACGCAAACAAACACAAAGTTTGTCAAAAGTAGTAATAAGTAGTTCTTGATTACACGGTGGGATTTCTATTTCTTTTTTAAATGCACTGAAACAGCACCAAAGGACAAGGCAAATTTGATTCTGCAGCTGAAATAGACGTAAATGCTCATCAATTCCGTTCCATCAAATTTGTCTAATGGCACAAACCTAATCAATTGTGAGAAAGACTCTGCATCACACGTGTATTTAGCGCCTGTCTTTCAAGTGGCAGACAGTCAAAATGTGATCAGATATCTATCACAACCCAGGATCACGTTCAGGTCTATCCACACATGCACAATATAATTGTGGGCGCTCCAGTCTGAGGCAAAGGTTTTGAATCCTGAACCAGGGCAGAGTTTGACAATTTGTACCAGGTAGTCAAAGGCCACACATACAATCTAAAAGAATCCAACAGATTGAACACATGGTTCAACTGAAACTGTCCTCAACCCCTCAGAATACAGCGGGAGGAGAAGATAAGACGGGAGAGGGATGTTAGTGGGTGGGTCAGTGAGGAGGGGAGACTGGGGGATGGGTGCAGAGGCTGCTGGGATGTAAAAAAATAGAGCGGTGCATTCTGAGGGGAAAAGGACAGTGAGGAAGGACGGTTCAGTAACTTTCCCGTCTGATAAAGCCATTCTGGCTCCACATGACCCAGTTTCCGCAGAGCAGATTGTAAACGATAAAACTAAAACTGACATGTACTTGCTGAAATATTTAAGTGTCTAGAATTTGCAGGTAAATAGGTTATAACAATCCTAAATGGAGTGTGTGTGCGTGTGTGTGTGTGTGTGTGTGTGTGTGTGTGTGTGTGTGTGTGTGTGTGTGTGTGTGTGTGTGCATGCATCATATCGTATTTGTGAATTCATCTTTTGGGACGCAAGCAATGATGCAAGAAACAAAAAAACTGGTCCATGGCGAGGAATAACATTACATACCTGACAAGAAGATCCCATTTCACTCTCTTAATGTCAACAAATCTTTCTGGTCACAAAGTTTAGTTTAACAATAACAGGGTTGTCAATCTCAGCCGGCTTTAGTGATGCTTGCTGTGTTACCTGAGGTGAAACTCGTTTTTGCTTGATAAACCTTAATTAAAGCTCGCAATATTCTTTTATTAAACCAGCTTTCAATATACAGCTACTCATATATAATATCATGCTGTGGAAGTGCACATTCAATGTTGAGTGCACATCTTCATTTGTTCCCTGTCAAGGCCCTCAAGGCTCTCTTAATCACTAAAACCTGATTCTGAGTGAGAAATGAGAAACCCCAGAGAGTGGATCTCTATTGCAGAGCTGCTGGAGCATCCGTACCTGCAGCGAAAGCCACAAGCATCACCTGAAGCAGAACCTCCATGTAACAGTGACAGCCCTCCAATCTCCAAACAGCACAATCCAAGCTGTTAATAATCTGGCAAGAATGTGCAGCAGCAGCAAGCGAGTGTGCAAAGTCATCAACAGAATGTAGTGTGAAAATGTAGTTTTTTTTAATCTTCATGGTTCTTAAGATGCTGTGAAAACAAACATTTACTTACTGAAAATAGCCTTATTCCTGATACCTAACAATTCTGATCAACTTGTCAGAATGTCTAGTATTAAAAAAAAGAACATAAATTTTTTTCTCCTCCTTTTTTCCTCATTCAACAAGGATCCTTTTTAACACTTGTAGCAGTCGAGGTGGTCGTAGCTGCTTCAGTGTCACTTTAACAAGTGTCTGATGCCAGTGTTAAGGGCTGATTATGTAGATGAGGCAGCAAGCACAGGACCTCTGGAACCTGTGAGTGTGTGAGGGATGGAGGTAGTGGTGGGGAGCACTCGCGAGTCTTCCAAAATGCATCCCCCTATTGTTCGGTTCCGGTGCTGTGTTCTTTAGATTGCTGTCTGTTCCTGCCTTTCTACTCCACAGGATGTTTTTCTGTTGATACAACTAGTAATCAGGGTTTGAAGCATGGCTGGATGTCTCTCCAGTTTACTGTAAGAAACACATGAAAACAAACTACGTCATAAGGTTCCTGCAGCACAGAGCCCACAGCCTGTGTCGTTTCAACACAACAGTGTCTAAATTCCCTCTGAATGGACCGTTCTGATGGCCTGCACCCCGAGGTCTCCTCCAACTATGTAAATGAGTTCAACTTGTTTGTGTGGTGCAAATATGGGGCAATAAAGTAATGCAGAGAACGACAGGGGAGAAGCACTGTACACTCTATGGCTCTCTTGCCCCAGAGCGCTCGGTGAATTATTTATGAAAGTGCTGACAGAAGAGGAGCAGGTTCAACAAGGCGCGTTTCTCTGGGGGACAACAACAGCCGACAGTCAGGTAGGGCTCAGTTTGTCTTGCAGCCTCTGGATTTTAATGATGGTCCAGTGGTCTCGTTATGCGAATCTACAGTGTAGCTTTTCTCCTGTGTCAGCTGAAAAGAGAGGTTGCGTGCGAATCTGTAATCTCTGCTGTGGCTCTACTCCCCCCATTTTTTTCTTCTGTACTCTCGCCCCATTGCTTCCACTCGTAGTTTAGCCTCTTAGAATGTCCATCTCAGTTTTTTTTCCCTCACCTTCCACTCTTTCTCATCTTATTTTTATACATCCCTCCTTCAGTATGTCTAATGCTGAATTTCTCTTGTTCCTTCTGTACATCTACTCCCCACTTCATCTCATACATCTCTGTCTGTCTCCTGCCCACTCCCGACACTATCACTGATGATTGACAGTGCATTAAACTAAATGTAAATCATTCTTCTTAACCTACATTAGCTAATTAAACGTCTTATTCTGCTCTTGCACGGCAGAGAGCACAGCCATGAAATCCATTCAGGGAACAAAACTATTTTCAGGTTTAATCAGCCTGGTGCTATCTGTGGAAATGCAAACAAATAAAAGTTATAATAATATCCAATATGAGAAAATTATGACTTTATCTCCTTTCCTTAGAAGTGAGCTGAGGTGAGCTCACCTTCCACACATTCTTGCAGCAACATTTATTGTGAATTATAGATGTGTATGAAATTAAAACGCTACTTGTCAAATTTAAATAATGTAGTTATTCAGGTGGGTTTTGCCTTTGTTGAACATTGCATCTCCTGTGTGATTGGAGAGTCGTAGGAGTGCTCAAAGGCAGGTCTGGTGATGCAGTGGCACTTTTGGGTAAGACAGATTAGCCTGTGAACCTTAAGGAGCTGCCGACAGACTGTACCAGCAGGCAATGGATATGGCTGCTGCCGATAAGACATAAAACACTTCAATAAAACTTTTATCCCTTTAGAATAGCGTTTTATACTGTTGCTAACATCAGCTGTCTAAAGAAGTTGAAGAAGGCCAGCAGCAGGATCCAGAAGCTTTGAAGCCTGGAAATGGGAATAACTCATGTAATTGTGATGTCTAGTGAATTATTGATTGTTAGTCTTGGAATTTGTTGTTCTGAATATATATTTCACATTAATCATCTCTGCAACAAACCGCTATTATTTGTAGTTCTACAAACATGGCTGTTTAATTGACACTTTGGAATAACCAGAGAAGGTCATAAAGCCAGAAATCTGAGAGTAATTTGTAGATTTCATGCTGTCGGGTAAAGAAGTAAACATACTATTTGATCTTAGGTGGTGGATTTGTTACACAATGATGAATTTGATGGTTGATTTGATTTGATAACTAAAACCTCTTAAAAGTGAAGAAAAAGGCTTCAGTGACAAATATTGTCCTTTCTTGAAGCTTGCTGTGCATGTGAGGCTCAAACATTGAGGTGAACAATAGACACCGAGAAATGAATAATTTTTCCTCTTGGTTTGGTAGTATTATTTAAACTCTGCTCCTCCACAACATCACATTACAATGTAGACTTGCACAGCAGCTGAAAAGCAGATTTTTTTCAGTGGTTTCTTGCTCACATCTTGAAATTAGGAAAACAAGCTTGTGTCCCTCTTGTGCTGTTGCTTCCTGTCTCTAAGTATCATCTTAATGTAAATCATTGCTATCAAGAAAGATTACAGTTCACATTTTGAAGCCCTCTGACACCAAACAGTGCAGTGTTCCTTATAACTGTGACGCTCTTCTTAATTAAATTTTGTATCGACCTCACTAAACTGATGCTGCTGTGCTGACAGATTAAATGTATTACTTGATGTGCTTACTGGTACAGATTGAGGTATTGTAAAATGTAAGTGTTGTGGTGACTCACTCTGTCTTTCTATCTTGCTACAATCTCTCTCTCTCTGGCTTACTTTCTTTCCCATTGTCCTCCCCTGGCTCCCCGTGTTGCATACAAGCATACAGTATATACACATAGAGTATGTACACTCGTGCACACATCCACTCAACAATAGGATTTTTAATATCTCCAGCTTTTTCCTCTCTCGTCGAAAACTGTTCATTTACCCCCCCCCCCCCCAGAAAAAGGACTCACTGTATAACCCCTTAACTTAAGTATTTAAGTGTCCCAGCATAAATGACAGCTT